>JAUZND010038990.1:0-10578 GCA_034780555.1 Coelogynopora nodosa
TCGATAATTGGAAAACTCAGGCTTTCGTGCAATAATCACCGATATAGCATTATTTCCGTGCAATAACTATATATTATATAACTCTTAATGTGAAGAAAACTCAAATAAAGGAAAACGTAATGTATTTTTATTTATCATTACTAATACACGTAAGTTGGTGTAGAACCAATACTGAAAACCGGAGTTCGGATTAGACAATACAAATTTACATTATAAGATTGTGAGATAATTTTGTTCCTAAGTTATTATCCATAATAGCCGAACATCCGAATTAAGCGATTCGTGATTAGCCACATAATACCGTATTTTTATTTTTATATTCATATTTTTTATCAAAATACTAAAATGAAATTGTCACTTTTTAAAATGGCTGCATTAGAGTTCAAACATTTGAGAACGCCTCCTTTATTTAGCTTGCTATTGAAGCTAATCAACGTTGAAATAATAATATAGCGAAACTTTCTGCTTTATATAAAGATAATAAAAAGTAAACGTTTATTTTTACCATTTATATATTTAAACGATTGCTCAATATATTGAATCTGATAAAAAATATTGTACTTAACTTTATTCTTAGCAATTGTATGAATATAATGCAAAAATATAAGTCATTTTACGTTTTAAATCAATTGAATAAATATAAAAATGACAAAAACTACAATCAAAGGTAACATTCAATTAATCTTTTTTTATACCATCTTTCAATATAGCTCCCGATTTTATACTACATGGTTGCACGATTTTGAAACTATAGATTTTAATAATAAAAATATGTACAATAGTATATCCAAATATAAATCGGGCATCAATGCATATTTCAATTCGGGGGCTTATTGTAGCATAATAATAAAATATCGAATCAATTTTTTGAGCTTTTAATTTTGATTTGTAAAGTTTAAAAGCAGATAACCTAAATAAAAGTTTATTATATAAGTAGTGTCGTTAATTCTTTAGTTATTTTAAAGTTGTAAATATTCCAAATTGAAACATTACTGATATCTCTAATTAAATAACTTCCAAATATACTTTTATTGGATAAATTTTATTTATATTAAAATGATTATTATATTTATAAAATTAAATAAATGTTCATTATTACATATAATTTTTATCAAAAAACATCCTTATTTTAAATTAAACAATGAATTCAAATACATATGATGTTTTTTTTGACTATGCTAAACATTTTAAAATTTTCATAAATAAATTTTTTTTCTAAATACTTTTTGTAAAAATGTTCAAGAGAAGTATATTTTTGAACAATAGACTTGATTTCTCAAATTTTATTTAATCTTTAGAAGTTGAAATGTTTTATAATGAGTTCCATAGTCTATAAATTGCATAACATAATAACATTTCAATTATATGTCTATTATTATATTCAAATTTAAAATACTAAAAATAGCTAAAAATAATGTTATTCCGCATTCTTTCAATATTCCCACAAAACGGTGAAACAAGATGTCTAATAGTGGAAGGACACGTTGGTAATTAACGCTCAAGCTCACTGCTAGCTATTGGGTTTAGTTCTAACCGAGATATCGACAGGCCGTAAACTAATTGTCAGCTGAGCTGTAACCGTCACCGCCGCTGTGTCTGTGTGAGGGAACTAAGCATAACTACACAAGACATTTACCATTTAGAGAGACAACAATTGACAAGGCAATTCGTTAATTAAATAATATCAAATGGGTTGAAATACTTTGCAATTTTACATGTGTGTTTTTTCAAAATAATTTCATTAGCTAGCGGCATAAGACAGAAATGTTAATTAATTAACATTATTTATCATGTTAAAGGCAACACTGTCAGGGAGGGAAAATGAGGGGCATGTTTCTTCCGTTCCATTGCATTATATTTTTGAAAGTTGGCTTTAGTTTAGCATAAAGTTGTACATGCTTATTATAATTTCTGCATTATGTACGTTTTTAAATGTTTTCAATAATATCATACTACATAATAATTATTTTATGAATTATATCATTTGATACATTTTGTACAAATAAAATAGTTTTAAAAACAATTTAGTTAAACATATTTAACTATTTAAACAGAAAGTTTGACAATCAGCTGATAACTCAAATGCTAAGAGTTTCTCAAATACTCAACTTTTAAAAAAACGTATTAGTGTTTATTATTTGTATGAAAAACAATATAATTAACAGCTATGAAAGAGATATCAAGCTATAGCTTGGCGAATACCGGTACCAAACAACTAATAATAAATACGAATGGTATAATCATTATAAATAGCAACAGGTCATTACACTTGCAACAGGTATTCATCTATGCTTTCATTAAAGGGACATTTTAATTTAATTTCTTTTAATCAATCTGACCGTTTCATAGAACGGGATTTACATAATCTATATTTCAGACAATTGAAAATTCCATAAAAATAACATACGAAACAGAGAATGTATTTATTTTCATTTTAAAGTATATCCCCATCTAGTTTTATCTTGAAAATGGGTAAGCTTAAATTTTCATAAGTAAAATTTGTTAACACATAAAATGTTTTCATTCATTTTAATAAATATTTACAATATCAATAATTTTAATTGAAATTTTAAATGTATGCTTGCAAATAATTTAGTAGATTATCATAACTGAATTTGTTTAATCATATTTTCTGATAAAAGTAAATACATTTCTGATATACGTCGATACATTAAAACTTGATTTCATTTTATTAACTGATTATTGATATAGTAAATCAATAATATGTAAAATCTATTCATGCATCAATTGTATATTTCGAATATTGAAATCCTCAAATCCGACAGTTGGTCATTTTGTTATTATATGTGTTATTAGTGTTCAGAATGTTTAAGACAAATTCTCAATTTACAACAAGACGTTCATAATTTGTCTGAATGTGTGAGCGTTTTAGGAATAATTAAAAAGTAAAAATCTACAATTAAATATATTTTCAATATTTATATTTACCTATGGATTCTGAATTTTTAATTTACAAGGAGTTTATAAAATATAGGTACATTTAAATAAAACAATAGCAATATTTGAAATCAAATTTGAAATGATATATTCTTTATACGTCAGTTACCGTCAATATTTACCATATATAATTCCATTGTTCCCGTGTTGTTATTTCTTGGTTATACTTCTCAGTTTTAAAAAGTCAATATTTTCCAAAGCAAAAACAAATGTTCTACAAAATAAGCGCCTCTCAAGTTAATATTAGGCGGGAGGCTACATTGTGTTTATACTACAATATATATGAATCAGGAAGTAAAATATTATATACAATATTTAGATTCACTTTATACACAAATTAACAAGTGACATGCCAATTTGTCTCCATCCAACCTTCAGCGGCAAGTCTACGTCTGCGTCGTGTTTCTGAAGATTGGGGAGATCGACACGATCAAAGAGCAATACGCGGCCGATGTTCTCCTCAAAGCCAAATGGCGGGAACCTGATTTAGACCATCGAACCGGAAGACTGGTAACTAGGGCCACTTATTTATTGACAATTAATAAATGTAGAATGAAAATCATGAGTGTGTCCACCCCCCTCCCCATTTAAATATGAAGCTATTCTCAGCCACCGAAAACTATAGCACGGTTGTGTTCGTCTAACAATTTTTTTTTTTTTAATATTTTTGGTTTAATTTAGTTTCCTGTCAAGATGTGTGTTATTTTGTATTTTTTTACGCAAAACAATACGTTTTAAAATTTCATAATTTGTAAAATACTGATCTCTGGAATAAGTCTGTTGTTAAACATACACTTCAGTGCAATAAGTTTCATATTATTGGCAGCATCTTGTACGTTATTATTTATTTTTTTAAGAATAAATAACTGATTCTGAACTCGGATTGGATTGTTCCATTTTTGATTGTTTTCTTTTACATAGAAATTTGACAGTTTAGAGTTGGCCTTAACACAAAATTAGATTAATAATATTGTTGTTTTATGAAACTAGAAATTTACAAGTCCCCTTTCTAATTTTTTGAGTCATCCTATATATGAAGCTATTATTGTATTATATATATTGTATATCCAATCTAAAGCTTCTTGTCTATTGTAGTATGATTTCATTGTTTAGGATATGATTTAATGTAGGATAGACCCTATACCATGTATTCTGATATAAATAGTAAATTCAGATATGATTAATATATGAATTGTGTAAAATGTGTTCCTAATTTCAATATCACACAACAACTAAATTTGTTCTAATATAAATGACACTAAAAAACGCTAATCTTGAACTAAAGTTCACTAAAATGTACTATATTACGATATATAATCCTTATAAAAGAACGACAATTTAGTGTTATCTGTAATTTTATTGAAATGCATTTATTGCTGCAAATTGACGAATAAAGCCTATTTTAATCGGGTAGAATAATGTGATAGACTAAATAAATTCAGTTTAATGAATGCATTTTTTTATATTTAAATGACAGGATTACAACATAAACTCAATAGCAGTAGTTCTTCTTAATGTTGTACAAAATGTATGTTTTTAACTCACACATATCTATCTAAATAACTCATAAGACGTATAGCTTCACAGTTTTGTTTATATGATAAATTCCTCAACATAAATAGAAAAACAAGTTTGGCTGATAATTCAATTATCTCGCACACTACTGTTCAATTTGTTTTTCTCCTCTGTAAACTCGGCAATAAACTACGAATTATTATATAGCTATATTCTTAACGAATTGTTTTCGCAAATATATATTGTATACGCCTTAAGGATAGATAGGTATTGCAAGGAATTGTAATGCACATTATTATATTGATTTAAAAGATTGCTTAGATTATATTGCAAAGTACAAATAGTTCAAAGTTTAAAACTTTTAATTCTTTTGAATTGATAATTAAGATATATAATATCATAAATATAATAATATAAATGCGCAACAGTTCCGCTCTTAAGTAGAGTTTATATATTTAACTTTCACACATAATCTCTTAAGACCGCAAATAGTTGCACAAAATGGTAAATATTTAAACTTCTTATGCAACAGTTTTTTTGATTCCTCTGTATTAAACTATCATGCATTTTAAAACAAGTCAAGCTATTTTATTTAATAAGGTAATATTCGCATGCAATGTCACATCCTTCAAAGTATTTTCTGTCCAATACAACTGTTTAATCTCTTATTATATAGGAATATGACTGGGCAAAATCGTGGACACCAAAGCTTTACATCGAAAATACAATTGGAGAGGCTAAAGAGCACGTCTACCAGATGATATCGGTGAATGAATTCGGTCATGCTTTTTTAATGGAGAAAAGGAGAGTGTCCGGAATATTTCTCGAGAATCTCGAATTGAATCATTTTCCTTTTGATGTCCAGGTAACTGTTAATGTATATCTTCACTTTTTGTTTAAAATTCGTTAAAGTCGAAATAGTATAAAACCGGTTGAAACAATAACTTGTTCCAAATCTATATTTTTGGCTTAAATGTGTATTAAAAGAATATTAAATAATGTTTATTCTAGTCGTATGTCAATATTCACGTTTATTAACCATTAGAAAAAGGTTTCTTTCATAAAAAATAGTGTTTTGAGATTTCAACCCATTTTCTTTGAAAAATAATTATAATAATGGTGCTTTACTATTTAAGTCACTCCATTAATTTTCTGATTATTTTGATATTTTTTGCAATTTAGTTTTGCTGATTTCATGACTCAACTGGAATGACATTCGAATACATCATGAAATTCGTATACCTCTAGTTTTATATTTTAACTGTCTGACAGATAGGTGTTATCTTCGTCTCATTTATATATTACTGTTGAAGTGTCCAGACAGATAGGGGTTGTCTTCGTCTCATTTATATATTAATGCTGATGAGTACAAAAATAAGGACTAAACAGCGATGTCCAGATATCTACCGATGAATATGAGTCAGTAGTTTGTTTATAGAAAAGGTTGCTATTTTTCGTTCAATTTCGCTTGCTCGCCATATAAATATATCGGATTGAGAAGTCCAGTGACCTCGGAGTGACCTCGATTGATCTTTGACTTCCAATCCATCTGTTTCTTAAGGTCTATGCCCACCAAGCGCGACGCGATGAAACACGAAGGAGCGCCGCGCAAAAATGTTTTTTGGTTCTTACTTAGCCCAACGGGACGAAAAACCATGTGCTATTATGGCTCTATAGAAATATATGTCTATCTATATGAACAGACCCGTGTCACATATGGATTGGGGAGATAAGTATATGCAGGCAGCTATTGTTTGTTCACGACCAATAGGTACATAAGTCTGTGTTACTGAGGTGCCCTCTCTCACTCTTCCCTTTATGTGCATGAACGTGTCCATATAAATGATGTCTCAGCAGTTATTATAGAATTTGATATGAAATATTCATTTTGTCGCGCGGCGTCGCTAGAAAAGTTAAATAAGTTCAAATTCAGTTTCTTCGCTTCCTGTCGCGCTCAGTAGAAATAGGCTTATTGAAATGGATATAATCAAAATTTTTGTGAAACGTCGCGCTTCGTGGGTATAGGCCTTTAGATGTTCATAGAGGTGAGACTGACCCGCAACATAATATAGAGTCGATACTGCTTCATTCGATTTGTCGGATTTTAGAAACACAACAAATAACCCTTCTGAAAGCACTATTCGCACTTCATAGTTAACAAAAATTAGTAATGCGCACAAATCAATCATAAAAAATGTTTTGATCTACAGAACATGTAATGTTGTTTTGCATCACTTTGTATAATAACACAATTGGTATTATACATTTAATAGTATAGTTAGTAAATGGTACCATTATTTTCCATTCCGCAGCAGCACAACAAAAACAAATCAAAATTAAATATATATTTTTTAATATCAAAGCGACTGCCAAATAAACAAAAAATCTTATAATGTGCAGGTCTATAAGACGTACAAAAGTAATCACCAAAGAACAAATATTAATTTAAAATATTTAAAAAATCCAAAATAGCTTTAACTCAATAAACACATGTATGGTCTGTAGTGATAAGATCGCAAGTCAAACTAAAATATTTTATACTATAATTAATATTTACTTAACAATTGCAAACACATTACTTTTAATATAATATAACGTTATGCCATAAATTAAATAGTGTGTTACCTCACAGATTTATTGAAAATATATAACATAATATAATAATAAATATATATTTTTATAAGGCACAATTTTTTGTAATATTATTTTTTACCACATTTTTAAAACAAGATTCATTGATGTGATTATCATGCATTTTGTCAATGTGATTATTGCTAAAAATTGTGTGAATAATAACAAATATACTACCAAAAAACTATCATTTAGCGATAATTTTGCCTATTTTTTACAAATACATGAATATGTAACTATATGTATAGGTATATATGTATAATATGTAATATGTATGTGTACCCATGATTATGCCTTCTTGATGTTTTGTATTAATTGTAATAAACTTTAAATTTTAATGTGGTGTTTCTTTTGCATTCCTCACAAGTGACCATTACAGTACATGTCTTTATTTATCATTATGTATGTTAGGTTAATTTATATATTGTATACATAGAAATATAATATGATTGTATAATAAAAGGAAAGCAATCGATAAATCGATAAATCATTACATTTATTACGAGTTGTCTACAAATTCAATCATTATAATTTGGTTTACAACATAACATAACTTGAAATTGTCAAAAGTTATTCTATAGTTTAGATAATAAACGTTTAAATATCTGTGAAATAACTATATATACTTATATAAATAAAACAATATAAAGAAAACTATGAGTATTTTTTGTCTATATAACGTCAGCAATTTATCAGAATTTATTGGAAAGTTTGAGGGATAATTGTGAATTATGTATTTTATGTGTTACAACATAATTGAATTACTTACAAAAAGAATCGTCCGACTGATATTGAAATTTCTGTAATTTGTGTCAATATGTAATATCCATCTTTAACCGAATATAAGGAAGAAAGAAATTGAACTCCACATATAGAGGCAGCAGGAAATATTAATGGTTCGACTGTTTTTTTATGGAGGTTCCAATGTTTAATTCTCTATCTATATATGCCTTAATTGTTACATGTTAACCAAAACTTGTCTTACACGATGAGTGTTAAACAGACGTCATGCATTTGAAAACAGAACTTTGCGATATTAATCTTACTTACAAATTTGAACCAGTTGTTAAAGCTAATATTATAAAACCAAAACAATATCTAGTGTTATGGTATTATCCGCAGTAAGTAATTAGCACACTTTGTAGCCTGACATATTATGTAAACTTAAGTAACACATAAAGTAATATGATTTTGAAAATCTTAGTTACTGGAGATAAAAACATTTTTTATGCAATAAAATTGGAAAAGTTTTTTAAAAGATAATTTAGTTTTGACCGGCTTTCCTATTTCCTGTTCATGTCGTAATCGAATTTTTCTAATTTCAAATTTAAAAGATTGACTTACAAAATACAAAACATTTTTTGATAAATAAATTAAATATTAGATTCTCCGTAACATAGGATAATTACATTTTATGAAATAATTGAAATCCTGAACATTTTAATTTTCAAAACCCTTTGGATTGGAAACAATTTTAAACATAAAAGAGAATTCTATTAATATCCCTGATACTGAACATTTTATTTATATTATACTCATGAGTATATAATTCGATTACTTTGATGAGAAAATTAATTTATTTTTTTAACCCAGATACATTTATGGTAATTATTCTACGTACATCGCTCTTCATTAAGTCAGTGCTAATACGTAAATTCAACATCGCCATGCATCTTTTTGATTTCTCGTCATATTATATATTGTATAATATACGATGACATCGCGTGATATATTGTTAGATAGTTTTAGATAAGGAATATATTTTGAGAGTGAGTTATACTAAACTAGTTAGATATTACCGGATTCTCTCCAATCAACAAATTGAAACGGCCATTAAAATGGATGTATATTATAAATAGGGAATAAATAGTTTTTGTCAAGTGGTGATACACAATTATTACAATCAATATATTAACCATATAAATATTACATTATTTAAGATGTTTTGTTTTATATAGTGTATACAATATATGTATATATATATATATATATTTATATACTAATAACAATAAAAAAAACATAGGGAAAAATAGGAATGCAGATCAATTTCCAATTAAGGTTATATTGAAAAATAAAATAGATGTGGACTGAGAATAGAGGCCTATAATGATGTTTAAAGGTGGAATGTGGATTATCAACCTTTGTAATTTGTGTTCGACTCCAGGTAAAACTATGGTGGGTTTATGTGAATTTTTTTGCCTCTAAATTCCCAAATTTGTTCCACATCTAAGTAAAAGTGATGTTTGTCGCCAAACATAATATAGAAAATCCACAATTCAACTTTATAAAATAAATTAAATTATGCATATTTTTGTCTTCTACGGAACATTACCACTTCACTTGCAGTTAAGTGTATATTCGCTAGTGTTAATAATGTCATTGTATGAATTGCGTATTACACACGTACAACATACTACATCATATCTCGTCAAATAAATATATTGATCGTTAATCCATAGCTTACCTTAATCCTCTGCCAAATATGCCAAATGGGGCCAAGAGGAGGGCACAGGGGTGGACAAAGGAGGTAGAAAACGAGGTGGCTAATATAAATATTACACACATGTTGTCACATCACCTGTAGTAAAAAAACAGCTTACATTTTGAAAAAGACGAAATAGTTATAATAAGTATTTTCTGACATTGTTAAAACATTTGGTCATATGAGCTGCATCATAATTTGGCCTTCTATAATGTGTGGCTATTTGAAAATCCATGGGGGATATCATTATCAAATTACATTATCTCTTCCATATGCTCACTCAGGTGAATAGTGTTAAATTCTATTAGCGCGCCGGATATCAAGAGACACAACAAGCCTTGCGTGGAAATGTCATTCACTGGGAAATGATGAAGTAATTAGTGGTCATCATGGAGTTTCAGCTTTAGGGGACAAAAGGAAGCACATTCATTCATATATCTGGATATTTAGTTTATATTATAAACAGATTAATAAACTTTATAATGTAGTTATATTTAAATGTGTATATATTATACACATGTGTATTAAATAATTTCTCAAATAAAATAACAATTTGATTTTTTCTAAAATGTAAAACTGAGTGTAAAAATAATTTAGGAAGCAGAATTAAACTTTTTAGTTAGGCACAAAAGTTGCAAGGCAGTTTTAAAATATTTTAGAACATCTTTAAAGATTACCCACTAATATTCTACTTACAACAGTATATTGTTCAGTAGTAGGAACCCATGACAGCTGTTTCGAACTTATTAAGTCTCAAATTTTAATCTATCTCTAATCTACCTCTAATCTTGAACGCAAAAATCATTGCAGTGCATTCATTTCAAAACCTGCACTGTTTTTTTATGTTTGTTATTTTTTGTTTGTTAACATTTCTTCAATATTGTTAGTTTATGTTCTTAGTTTCTACATTATCTATTGTTGATGATGTTCTTAGTTTCTACATTATCTATTGTTGATGATGTTCTTAGTTTCTACATTATCTAATGTTGATG
>JAUZND010038990.1:10678-21393 GCA_034780555.1 Coelogynopora nodosa
ATGTTCTTAGTTTCTACATTATCTAATGTTGATGATGTTCTTAGTTTCTACATTATCTATTGTTGATGATGTTCTTAGTTTCTACATTATCTAATGTTGATGATGTTCTTAGTTTCTACATTATCTAATGTTGATGATGTTCTTAGTTTCTACATTATCTATTGTTGATGATGTTCTTACAGCTAACAGCAAAAGATAAATTTATTTCAATCTCCGCATGTCAAGCTCTTTAAAAGTATTTATTTTATAATTTAGCAATATTTTTAACTAAATTACTGCATGTTTTTCTGCAACTCGTATTTTTAGAGAAATCAGTTGTGTTCATTTAATTTTTGTCAAATTGATAACAATATGCGCATAACTCGAGGAAAATTAAATTTTATAATTTTGACCAAAAAAAAATATACACAAAATGTTATTAAACTAATTCATTTACTGTGTGTTATTCTACATGTTAAGTTATATTTTAGAGAAATACATTGTGTACATTTTATTTTTATCAAATTTATAACATTTAATTTTTATATCTGTTATGCGCATTCTGTTACAACATGTCTTTTCTCGGTTGAGATACAATTGCAATATATAAAATAGAAAGCAGTGATTGTTTAAATAATATTGCATAGTCTAAAATATTTATTTGAAATGACTTAAAATATGAAAATGTACAACATGTTATGAACATTATAATTGAATTTAAATTCATATTTTTTATTTTTAAAATAAGCATGTTTCAACTTTTTTCCCCAAATAATTAATCTCCGTGGAGGTATCATTTTAAGAACAAACTATTATTGCATGATATCAAGAAAATGCGAAAAAATAAAATGGTATCCCTTCATGTATCACTGATGAATATTGACAAAAATAAATACATAAATATTTTTGCTACCGTCCAAATTCCACCTGTTCTCTATATATAGGTCGGATAAGACATTTTGGTTATGGTCTGAATTTGAAGATAATCTTCCACAGTTACACAATAACTGAAATATTATGAAATTATTTACATTTATTGTTTTGTCTTGTTGTTGAGTGAATATAAAGCGGCGGTATTTTGCTGGAAGTTGAACAATTGCAGCTGACGTCATTGTACTTAAATAAACATTTTGCTTACATGGCTAACATTTTAAAGCTCTTCATTTATTCCGAGATTTTATAACACGGCCTTATAATCTTCTGCTTCTACAAATAAACAGTTCCAAAATTAAGTGTTTGTTTAATTAAGTTAATAACTTTTTAATAAAGAATACCATGTAGGATATTTGTTTTGAAGTTATGTAAAATGTTGAAGTATTTAAAATAATTAAAATAATAATACTAAATATTGTTCATCAGTGACATTGTTCATCATTGTTCATTAATGACACGATTTTACGAAATTATAATATTATTTTGCTAAAATGAAAAAGTTTATATTTGACAAAAGTTGATGCATAAAAATTATTAAATTAATATTAATTAATGCCTGTAATAATATAATAATTAGTGCTGACATTGTAATCTTTTTGGTCTGCGTTTTATATAATATAATATAAGGTTAATGTTCGGTTAATGAGTTTTGTATTACCTACAAATCGAACAGATTTTATCATTTTATTTCACTGTGGTAATTTGTTGGGTCATGTTGTGTCAGAGGAACTGATTTGAAAATGGTGCAGTATAACTGCTTCCGCAGACAACTATATAATGAATTCCGTTTGACTTCTTCGAGACTAAGTTCTGCCATTTTTTGGTTGCCAATGGTTGCTAAAACAAAATAACCATAAAATACATAAAACATAGCGCCACTTCATAGTATTCGAAAAATAATCAGTCGGTTTTTTATTCTGTTTTGTCCTTTAATTTTCTCTTTGGATTTAAATATAATACCGTAACTAGAGTGTGGCGTGGGTTTGTACACTATCAGCATTTTGTAGCAGACATTAGACATTAGTCTCATTCCGTAGAATTAAAACAAACATTTTGTTGATTATTTTTTGCAGTAACCATTGACTACCTCTACTTTTTTTCTGATGTATAAATTATATTAATACAATTGTCGGCAACTTTTCCGCAATACTAACAATACAAATAAAGACCTTAATTAATTAATATTGAAGCAATACATTGATTTCCACATAAATAATCGTGAGAAGCTTTTTTTTCTTGAGGCTCAATACTAGATCCAATGAAGGATTTTTTTATTGAAAACATTTCTGTTCTTTCATTGACATATTGTAAAGTACAATGGACAGTTATTTGTTGTTTTAATTCCGATAAAAAATATTCATTTTTAAATAGTAATAGTTATGTTACTATTATTAATGTGTGAAAGAAAATAAATACAAAATGAATATTAAAAAGTATAGTGTGTGTATCCCTGTTATCAATTTAGAGTTAAGCGTTTGAATCAAACTGCAATACCTCTAAATTTAAAACAAGCATCATTTTTTTTGGCTGATAACCGATTTTTGAAGGTAAAACTAGATGGAAGTTGCCAGATCATTTGTGTCATTCACATCGAATGATGTTTTGATGTAATATAAACTTCTGTTATATCTCAACAATATGTGTATGATTATACATCAGATATATTTATACGTGAATTCTATACTTATATGTGTAGATTTTTTTAAATTTGATAAGTTGAACATAATTTTTTTATAATTTCAAAAAACAAAACCGAGTAAAATACGTCTAAAATTCACATCTACCATATATTAAACTGTCACATCTATTTAATAAAATATATATCTAATAGTCGTATCTTTTTTGTCGGTTTTCTTTGTTATATAGTTACCCTTTCTTTTGATTTATATTTTATTATTTCTGATTTATTTTTTTTCTTTCTATCTGGTGAGCTGATTTTGCCTGATGGTTCCAATCAATTTTATTATGAGATTTTTTGGCATTCTTCTCAAATCAGTTAAAAGTGAATTTATTGAAATAAAGTGTAACGAAAATTACGTATATAACATTTTGTATGATGTCTGGTACATCATTTGACACTAAAATATAGTCAAATTCAGACATAAAAATGGCACCATTTCACACCTTAAAATACTCAGTTTAATTTTTTAAAAGCACACACAATTATTTAACCCTTTAAACCGCAGTATGTGACACATTAAAAGCACACAATAATTGTTTCGACCCCAACATTGTGCAGATTCTTGCTGGTGAACGACTTGGTGGTCCTACGGCACCGGTATTGATTCCACAGGAGCATTTCGACGAGTTGATGAAGCAACTCAAAGAGAGCAGCAACTCTGCTTGGATGATCCTGCAGAAAGCGTACACAATTGACAATACCACATTGCCCCCTCTCTACAAGCTTGTGCAGGTAGATAATATGTGTTGTTCTTTAAATTTTATTCTAGAATTATTGAATTATTTCAATATTGATTGAGTATAATTCGATAAAAATTAATATGTATTCTCTTGGATGCAATGTAGGTACGTATTAATCATTTGTTCATAGCTATTCGGTTTACTTGGATTTATTTTTTCATGATATATAATATGCCAATTAAATCAAAATAATGAATTACATTTGAATTCTAATTTAATACAATGCTAAATTGTTAAATAAAAATAAAAATATAAATTTTGTATATTTAAATGTAATCATATTTGTTATTAGTAATATTGCTTTTGTCGAATTAACGAACATTATGCACATGCTTAATGATTTTGTCATATTAAGCACTGTTAATGCGATATCATATTTACTGTATTTTCTTAAAATAAATATTTATGTTTCTTTGTAAAATATATGCATTCATGAAAGTGTAAAATTCATTTATGATTTTATTAATATATTGAAACTAGTCGCCTTTCATTGATTAATACTAATGATTTTTGTTTCTTGTCCTCATGCTCCAGCCGGGACTGTCAAGGGAAGAAGATGAAGCTCTTATGACGGCTCTACAACTTGCCGTGAATACGGCCAATAAGGCGGGAAAGATGAAGACTGATGAAGTTAAAAATTACTTCACTGCAGGTATGGTTGGGGATGACGTTCTTCATAAACAATAGTTAGTCCCACTTATATAAAAATATATTAGAGTACAGTGTGGCTAAAAACTGCTTATAATACACATTCACTTTAAATGAGTGTCTAGAAAACATTTTTGTAAATAATTGATATGCAATATGATTTTACCTTTTAGATATTGAAGCTTATTTGGACTTCATTCTCAGCGACAGGAAGATCGCCAATCAGTCCCTTTGCTGCATACGCAAGATTCCCGACTCCGAAACGCTAAAAGAACCTCAAAAGTCTCAGTATCTCGACATCAACTCCCTAGGACAGCCGGACAAGGCAAAGAAACAGAAATTGGACGCCCTCAAAGACCGGTTGACAAAGGTCCTTTTACGAGACTCGTGTTACCGGTGTTCCGTGTCATCGCATACAATTCACGCACTTACCGACGCCAGTTTCAACATGGCCAAAGCCAAGTCGCCCAACCCAATAGTGGCCAAGTGTCTGGCGAGAGATCAGATTAGCGTGACACTTCCCGGGGACGACTACCTTCAGGCTTTCGCGGAGGACCTTATCGACCGACTGAAAGCGCAGATTGCCACAGCCTTACAAAAGAGGGAGTTCTACTCCAGTTCCCAGTTCAAGGAGGTGGAAACTCACCTGGCCATGTTTGAAATGATTGCGAATCCTAAACCGCTGAGAAACCGAGAGAGGGAGGTCAAAATACTGGACACTTATTTCACCTCCACTGCGCAGATTCCGGGTCTTCTGCACGGAGAACCGGGTTGTGGAAAGAGTGCACTTCTACGGACAATGTATAACAAAATGGGGACTCTATTCTCGCGGGTGAAACCAGTGGTTCTCGTCCGAAAGTGCAGTCGTACAGGAGCGTCGTCAACCCTGCAGCTGATACTGTCCAGTCTCACCCAGCAACTTGGACAAGCCTTTAAGACACCGGTTCCAAAGACATGCGAGTATGCCACCTGTGTCTACGACTTTTGGAGAACACTGAAATTGGCCAATCCATCTCAGCCGATTCTTATTTTGCTCGATGATGTGGAAACGCTGTTTCCCGTGAGCCACACGGAAGTGTTCCGCTGGTTACCTCACAAACTTCCGCCTTCCGTTAAAATTATCATGACGAGTAGTTCAGAATCTGTCTATGTTGGATTCAAAAAACGTTACGAGGAGTCTAGCGCTATTACGGTGCCAGGTTTGGATGCTACGGTGATGATTTCTGCTTTTCCAAAAACCGTGAAGAGTCGAGGGAAAAGTATAGATGAAAAATCCATGGAAGCTTCAAACACTCTCATTCAATCAAACTCCCAACCACTTTATTTGGATCTTTTAGCCGATATTCTGCCAATTGCTAACCCCGAAAAACTGCCCGACAATTTGAAGATGTTGTTCATGAAACGCATTGAACTTCTGGAGGCCAAAATGGGAACCTGTTTTGTTAAGTATTGTTTGTCCTATTTAGCGACTTCACGATTCGGGCTGACTCTGAATGAGCTGCGGGACCTTCTCGCTCTCGATAATGTTTTTGTTAAGTCTACTAATTTTGATTTCAAAGGTAACACGATATTCGTACTTCCGGCAAAATATGTTCTTTTTCTACTTAACAATTTGAAGTATTACTTATGCCGTATTCAAATCGATGATCGTGTGGTTATCTCCTTTCAACATGAAACCTTCAAGTCTGCCATTATTGAGTACTACCAGTTGAGGAAAGAGTTCGGCCGATCTATCTATCAAGCTCATGCTGATTACTGGATGGCCCGATATGGCGTTGGCAGGCCGAAACCTCTGTTTGACAAGTCTGTCGACTCCGAAGAGCGACTCTCCATCAATATTGATCGCTGTAATATCAACCAACAATATTTTTGGTGCGCCGAGGGTAAACCGGGGAAAATTCACTGCAGCAGTCGACGTCTCAATGAACTGCCCCTCTACCTGCTGAAGTCCGATCGTGTCCCGGATTTGTATAAACAGGTGATATTTTGCTTCGATTTTCTTTACTCGAAACTGGTTGTATCAAGCGTAAATGACGTCATCGCTGAAATGTACTTTTTACGACAATCCTACGACGTGAAAAACAATCCAGAACTTGAAATTTTGATATCTTTGCTGAGGTTGATTGCGCCCAGTTTGGACGCCGACGCGGACCTGCTGGGTCCAGAAATAGCCGGTCGTCTTGCGCATGTCGTTGGAACGCAAAGTCTGTTTACCATGTTGCACCAGCAACTCGACTTTACCAGTTCCGTTGTCAATTCCCTCGTTCCAACAATCCCCTGCTACCCGGCAATTGACGCCGACTCAATCCGGGTGGAGTTGTCTAAAACCCAGCGCGACATTGTCTGTGCGATGTCACCGGACCATCGATTTGTCACAACTCTTCTGCCCGACGACGGAGACATTCTGCTACTGGTGTGGGACACCAAAGCGGCCACGAAGGCGCAGATCGTCAACATTGGAACACATCCGGGATGTAAGTTCAGGGAAATGTTTTATATGCCTCAGCGGGACGAACATGTGCTGGTTCAGTTTGAGACGGACACGGAATTCGGGGTTTTCTTTGTCAACATGGACTATGCCCAGATAGAGAAACAGCTGACCTTTCCAAAAACAGCAAAACCGAAAATTGTTTATCTAGCAAAATCTTACATAACAATCCGTGTCGGTGGCGTTCATAAGGTATTTGAACATCCGTCGGGTAAGGAAAGCAATGTTTTCAAGGACCTCTCATGGCCCTTTATTATCACTCCAAGCGATAAGTACTGTATAGCTCCGAAGGCTAAAGCAAAAATGGATACCTCGAAAAAGACGGAGACAGATCTTCGATTGATCAGTATGTCTAGCGGGGATCCAATTGCACACCTGACCTGTTCACTCACGGCATCCTATATGGTGACAACTCAGAAGAATGACGTTCTCTTCGTTGGCGGAAAGTCTCACGGATTGGTGTATCGATATGAAATAGGGAATGTTGCCAAACGGGACGCAAAGAGACTAAAGTCTTCGGTAGAATTTTCTGTTTCTAATCAAGATATTTTATCCAATGATTTGAAGGATCTCGTAAGGCGTTATCTTCCCATGATTGTAGTGGTGTCCATAGACGTATCAACTGATGATAAGTTGATTTTAGTTCAGTACAATTTTAATGATATCAAAAACATTTACCTTGTATGGCAGTTGTCCTCTAAGACAATTCAAACGGTTCTGAATAAAAAGCACGGTGACGTTGTTCGTTTTTCGCATGATTCCCTTTATGTGTATCAATTTGTACCCCTGAAAGAGAACCAGACAACATTGACTGTCCACTCTCTGACCTCGGGAAACATGCTACAAGAGTTTGATCTCCGCTCAAAGATTCAAGATATTTACATTCTGAAATCTGGAACCATTTTTGCTATTTTGTCAAAAGACGTGGTCGTCACAAGTCTGAAACAGCTAGAAAAACAGACAAATAAAAAGGATCTAGATCTGCAAGGGTATACTTCTGCAATCAATATTCCCAGCTATGCACCCGATCTCAACATTGTCTTTAGCAGGGATCCCGAAACAACCGGTTTTCAGTATTATAACATGGACACGAACTGCTTGTACACCGTAGACATGAGTCACGAAAATCCATCCTTAACTCATTTCCCAATTGAACGCAGAATTTCACCAGATGGCAGCAAATTAATGATTTCGTACCACTCTGAACCAAACATAGAAATGAAGCGAGAACGACGGCTTACTACTGGTGAGTTTGTTATGACAACCGATAAAATGGGCCATCTAATACACGAACGAACGGACTTCAGAAAACCTGAAATTCCAAACATAAACTACTTCACCGGATTTCCGAAAGACAAACCACCTACAGGTCCAAATCTTTTGACCAGCGATCTCGTGTACGAGCAGAAGATTTTACAGATTTTTGATCTCGACTATGGAATTCTCACTGCACACTTGTCCATAGCGGGTGAACGAATTTTCAGTCTCAACAATGACTTCCTATTTACAGTTCGACCGAATCACGCCAGCATCACACACAACATCCCCGAAGCCAGTGACGTCATCACTATGTATGATGTGGCCACGGGACTCTACGTCAACTCCCTTTACCTGGACCACCCGATCATAACCGCTGCATTTGTTGGGCACTCATCCAAACTGATGGTAAGCTGCGGTCATCAGGGAAAGTGGCTGAAACTCCTAGGGGGGGATTATTTTAATGATATTGAACAGCTGATTGACATTGAGACCCTCATGCGCAACAAGGACGACTACGCTCGAACTGTCCATATTCGACGACTTCATGTGTTCTCCGCGACAACCCTCACTGGACTTCTGAGCTACTTTTGGAAGGACAGTGAGAAGGAAATGTATTACGCTAAAATTGACCTTTCGAAACGAGATGTTGTCTCCATGTTCCACGCCCATGACTTCATCAAGGATGTTTCGCACGATGGCAGTCTTGGTGTGGATGGGTCGTTGAATGTTTACGATTTGAACAAGGGAGAGCTGCTGCGCAAAATCAATCCCCCCATGTTCGTTGACGGCGAAAGCATCCAATGTGCCCCTCAGTTCACCAACGATGGAGCATACATAATCGCACTGGACAATGAGCGGAACATGCTGAGCGTCATCAGCAATGACAGCATGTCCGCTGTTGTGGGCAAATGCCAACTGCACCGTATGAAGAGTTTGGACGCCAACATGGAACCCTTCACCATGAAACTTGGACAAGCCGGACGGGTGATTGTACTGGAAAATTCGGCCGAATTTAAGATTTTCGTGCTCAAGGAGGTCAGCCTCTCAAAGTCGCAAAGTGCCAAGCAGCTGGTCGAGCCAACCTATCATAGCGTAATGGACCGCATTCGGTATCTCATGCCGAACAAACAGAAAAATATGGTTGATCAGGAATTTGACCAGTTGGGTGTGCCCGTACACAAGCACACAGACGACACCGCTGAGGATGATAAGGCAAGCAAATCGAAAAAGTCCGGCAAGAAAGTGGCCACAAATTTATCGCGCGAAAGTACAAATGTGTCTCGAAAGTTGAATCCAGCACCGGCATAAAACTGTCATTGATTGTTTCAAGACTAATAGCACCATTTCTAGGATTTCACATTTTGTATACATGCAATAACGTGTGCTACTCATTAGAGGGTTACTATAGTATTTTTGTATATATTTTAAGTTGTGATCATTTTATAAACATATACTACTGCTCTTAACCAAACTATAAACCGATCTAATTATTTTATACTGTGATAAGCACTACATGTACAGTTTTTCTGTACTTTTTTGTACGTATAACAATATGGTAATGCTCGAAGCTATGTATTATGTCCAGTATCCATCTAATTTATTTTACTTCAAGTTACTTAGTAAAAATTTAAAAATATGAACTAATTGATTATTTTAAATGACATGCATTAAAATTTTATTTTAAGTATAAAAGCATAACACATTTTTACTATATAATTAATTAAGCATTTTTTTAAAAACTTTTGTTGTAGAATATGAAAATTGTGTTATTTTTAAAATTCTTTTCAATAATACAAATTTAAATCAATGAACTCAAAACATATTAAATACACTGAAACTCAAACGCATAACAACATGAAGCAAGTCTACTGACTGAGGGGATGTTGTATTTGACTCGAGTTATTTGTGAACTATTTATATGGTGTTTTAATAATCTTGCTACAGTAGAACATAATAAGTATAATGGAGGACTTTACTCGAGAGGCACCAACCAAGGAGGTGGGGGATAGGAGGAAAATGGACCCACAGTTGGCTAATCGTTTAATACTAAAATGTACTAAGACTATAATATATATATACTCGTAGAATATGCTCAAGAACGGGATGACGTTATGTATTTTTCACATTGAGTCTTTAACATAATCTTTTTAGACTTATTTAAAAAACGTTTATTTATTAAAAAGTATATTTATTCTTCAATGATGAAATATTTATTGCTTAATTACATATATTTTAACAATACTAATAATAATAGTACAAAAACTGTTTATTTCAATTCATTTTCCCACTAAAATAAAGTGTTAATTAGCACATGCTAATTAGATAATATCTAACTGTAAGCTTATTATTAGAAAACTGATTATATATCCTGATGTATTGAATAACATTTGGATCATGTAAAATCTATATTTTGTATTGTGAAAAGTAAACTACTATTTCTATACTAATAAATCACGTTATGCTTAATCTAAATTTGAACGCTTATGGGTTTAATACATATTCAATATATGTTCAATATAACAGTCAAATCTCTATATATTTCTCACTCTATGATAATAACTAAATAAAATAATTTTTTCTGAATCAATTGGTACAATATGTGGCACTTATTATTTGTAAGAAGTATGTCGGATAATATCTGATAACATCGGATGATACTATTATTTATTAAATTAAACACTGGTTAGAAGACTGCTTTTAATTTATAAATTGCGAGAATCTCGGCATAAACAAATTCGCTATGCTGCGAGAATATTATTCTCGGAACGTAACAATTTTTTTTTTAAATGCCGAGAATGTTATCCTCAATGGTAGATTATATATTTAATTATAAATATTAGGTTGCATTAACATTGTTTTTGTCTTTTGCTGGGATACCAAAGTGATTCTCGATACCTGTGCATATTAACTGTGCAATCTATAATAATAATAATAATAATAATAATAATAATAATAATAAGTATTAGTGGCACTAAACACGAAATAA
>JAUZND010039001.1:0-44573 GCA_034780555.1 Coelogynopora nodosa
GTGTTATAAGTACAAGTATAACTTGGTGGAATTCCTTCATTTTCTTTCACTTTTGGTATTGGTCTACTTTTGGCTGGGTTTCTTGAGTTTTTCTAGGAAGTTATACTCTTGTTATTTCCAGTTTTATTAATTCCTCTCCTTTGCCTTTTGCGCATCTTTTTTGACGGTTTTCTTTGTTATATAGTTACCCCTTCTTTTGATTTATATTTTATTATTTCTGATTTATCACTTTTCTTTCTATCTAGTGACCTGATTTGGCCTGATGGTTCCAGTCAATTATTTTGTAGATATAATAAGAACAATAATTATGTATAAAATTGTATTATAATTCTTTAACTGTAAGTGCATATTTACATTCTCAAGGGGCGCAACTAGAGGGGAGGAGTCCGGAACCCATGGAACACCCCCCCCCCCCGCCACGGGTCATTGATTGATCAGTAACAAATCAGTTGAATTAAATAAGTGTGTTGTTTATGACGCTCCTGTATCGATCCCGTAAGCTCCGTTCATAGCTAACTCATATCTGTAAATGTTTTCGTTCTGGAAGTGGTTTAATATAGAGGAGTTATAATCACCATTATGCACCATATTGAAGTCGGAAATTGTGTGGGTGCATCTGCTAGTGCTGAAGGAAATTATGATACTTTAATTATCTCACCACACGAACACAATTATATTTACTAAAAATTAATATTAACTAATCGATATCTCAAATGATCCATTATCGATTTATAATCAATCAGAAACAAACACAAGGCTAGCCGAGTCAAGGACATATTGCACCGTGATTACATTCTTTATGTTTCAACACACGGAGTGTAATAATACATTGACTTACTCAAAAAGAAGTTACAACAAAAAGATACTTACAACAATAAGAACAATAAGTTGTCATAAGAACAACTAACGCGCAGGCAACACAAAGGAGCGAAAGGAACAATTAATAACTATATTGAAAGAGTTAGCAACTAGCTTAGCAACATGGAAGTAATGTAAGTTTTACACGATTATATCTTCAAATCACTTAGCAACAGTTGCTAATGGAAGTCTTATACGATTGTATCTCGAAATCACTTAGCAACAGTTGCTAATGCAAGTCTTACACGATTGTATCTCGAAATCACTTAGCAACAGTTGCTAATGCAAGTCTTACACGATTGTATCTCCAAATCCCGACTGATAGGACGAGTCCGGAGAGAGAACCGAGTTGACGGCCGAATCTGAAAGTGTGCTCGGCTCGAGTCCATTGGGTGTGAGGCTGAGGAACAGCGTCTTGCCACCGCTCTGAAAGGAAAATGTCATCAGCCATCAGTGCAGGCTTCTTTATATTGTATCACTGGAAGACACCTTGTGAAACACATACTATGCCGCTGTTGAGAAACAATGTTAATCAAGTATATTGAAACTCACAGGCAGTTGAAACTAAGCTAAATCAGATTTCATACAAACAAAAAATATCAACGACTTTAGTCAATGCGAATGACGTAATACGAGTAAAAAAAAACTTTTTTATGAATTAATCTATACTGTATTTTATAAATAATTAGCCATAAACTGTTCTTTTTCTTTAACAGTTCCATTGGAGATTGACTGCATTATTATGATTAACACCACAAAGTGGGTTAGTGATATTGGGTAGAAGGAGACATACAATAACTAAAGTAAATATTGGCATAAAAATCATGAGAACCATCAAATTAAGCATAGCAAGCGTATAGGTAGTAAAGAGATCTTCATAAATTACACCTGATTTTACTTAAAAGTTAGTGAACTATATAAAAACAATTAAAATAGAAAAATTAAACACAGTTCCTATTCACCTAAGAATTACATTTGCTGCTGACAGCAAAGAAATCTGCTACCATTGTTTAAAACATTTTCAAATGGTGCAATCTTGAGAAACCGCTATCTTGATATATATCTTATGATTTCAGACAAATATGATTTATAAATTCAATACATATTGCCAAAGTCTACATCGCATTACCGAGTATGATTATAAGTATATATATACAATACTGGTCAAAGTCCAATTCTTTGAAAATAGGAATCCAAACATATATTTACATAACTGCAGACAATAATATCGTAGACAACAAAGAGGTAGAAACTTGAAAGATTGTCTGTCGCACAGTTTTTCTTTGCTGCTGATTGGATTTAGTAGACTTTTTAGTCCTTGTTCATTTCAAAAGGTTCACCAAACCAAAATGTTTCTAAATTCTGACCAAAAAATATGATCGAAAGATATGGGATGTTGCGAGCGCAGTGATAAATGTTTGCCCAAATACGAGATTACTAAATGAGAACAATACTAACTGTATAATATAAGGTGATAAATATTATTTACCATTATTAATTGCTACCTACTCCAGTCAATAGATATGTAAATGAGACCATGTTATTGAAGATCCTATTTGTGATATGTGAATTTCTTTATGAAATACTTTACATAAAGATAATATATTTGATGATCCATATCAAATTGCATTGGTTAAGTAAAAATGTTATAGATCTATACAATCTATAATAATTAACACAATACAAACGAAATAACAGCCTCGAATGAAATAGTAAACAAAAGTAACTTTTTAAAATTCTATACAATATTTTCTGTTGTATTTTTTCTCTTTCCCGAGCATCTAGCATTTTACAAAAAAGAATCGTATAATTAAAATATATAAAACCATACAATATGAACATAACATATTTATATCTACTAATTTATATCTGACTTATGTGTTCGACCCCTTCTCAATCAATCAAAACATAATCCAAGCACAATGGAACACACCAACAGAACTCAACTCATTCAGGCTATATACACGCCGATAATTTGCACAGGTTTTGCCCGCGGTTTCATTCATTACAGGGTATAGTAAACTAGATTATGGCATGCTATGCTATAGTAAGTAAAGTGAGTACAAATGGGGACATGCGGTCATAAATTAGCTATGTAATACCATGGCAACACGATCCACTATAATGAAACAGACTGATATTGTATAGACATGGCGTGATGCTATTTTTTTCATTATAATTGAACTATCTGTATTGAACGGAAGTATCTCTAAAAACTCTAAAGTGCGAGAGACTCGTCGATTCAGTGAACAATATTTGGTGGGAAATACTATTTTAATCAATTATAGTTTAACCTCAAATAACATAATAATATTTAACTTTTTTAACTCAATCAATAATGACGTCAAGCAGCTGTGTTTGTGAGAGCAAACAGTTGAATAATGCACAGTCATGAATTGCACATTGTTTCCTGTGCTTCTGCTACGGTGTAGGCTAGTGTTATAAAAATAGATTTATATGGATATGTTATTGCAATAATGACGCATTCATACATGTTATGCTAACTATGCAACACGTACAATGTAAAGGAAACACAACAAATATCACTCTTAATGCAATCTAATAATATCGAACTGTTATATTGATTCATTGATCTTACACGTGTATGTAATTCTCTTCAATTATATTGATTAGACTATGTAGTTGTTCAATACATCATTTTATTCAGATAAATTCACAAAACAAACAATCAAAGGAAGAAACAACTTGAAGTTTCATAAATATTAAATAATGTCTCAATGAATTAAAGTGTTGATAAGGTGCATTAAACACATGTTTTGCAGTAGGATTTTAGGGGGGAGGGGGGAGGGTGGGAGTGTACCCTCCACGCTGCGCCCCACCCCTAGAACCGCGCCTAATCATAAGTTGGTTAAATATACATGCATTATCTGCTGGATAGCATAATCATCATGCATGTGTACTTTCCAATTGCACCAGTCGCACAGTTGGCAAGAAATCTCAACAACAAATATATTATAATTACAAGCTGCACTGTATAGCTACGGGTTAGTCAGCGTGTTGACAGAAGCGCTGTCCAACACGGTGGTATGATTACAGAAGAAGAATTCGATGGGATCATTATAATTGACTCATTGAACTCCCCCAATTAGGGTGTCCCCTATACTGTAGGCGATGCTATGCTGAATTACTATCTGTCACGTATTATACTATGCAATCGTGACCTTTGCTGACTTCTGATATATGGCGTGGTGACTCAACTGTGGAAGGGCAAGAATGATACTTGTAGCACACGCATGTTGCAATCGCATGTAATGATGTGAGTTCACATCAACATTTAGGAGATATTAGCATAGTTCTTGGAATTTGAACGGATTTCCTACGCGGCGCTTATCATTCACCGATAGCTACAGGCTTTATAGTTAAGTGGCAACAGAAAATGGAAACTCTAAAGTCTCATGGTATTATATTATAATAAATATGAAAACCAATAAATTGGACTAAATTAAGAGCGCTGTTTTCAACGAGGTTTTCGCAAGGATATTTAAATAAATATTTGTTGATTGATAATTTAATCACTCTTTGTGAGTGGTGACGTAAATTACAGATTTATAAACATTTATTCTCTATTATTTAAATATTCATAAACACGGCAGAAAAAAGGCTTTATAAATATTGTTTTACTTTCGCCCTTCAAATATGTATTTATGCTCTTCAAAATGATATTAGCATTTAAGACGAAATGTAAAGTTAGAGCGCAACCATTGAGAACACTAGTTTTGTAAAAACTTGTTTCTAATTTATCTGTTATTTATCCCACCAATTCAACATATTTCTTACTATTTCAAGTTATAAAGTTATATTTTTTAAATAAAAACAATTTCATATAAAAAAAATTTTTTGTCTCGTTTTTTGTAAGTTCAATATTAGCATGAGTGGTTTTTCAAAATTTATGATTCCAAATTTCTTACAACTAAATATATTAAGTAATTTTGTTTTACGTAAAAGCTCAAAACTAAAATCAAAATATAAATGTTGTATATATATACATGTATGTATGACACTTAGGCCTATGTATGATATAAATATATGAAGTGACGTAACGGTTTGTAAAAGTTCAATTAAAAAATAAAACCCGTCAGAAAAATGAAGAAACAACTCAGATTTTTAATTAATAAACTATATATTCGGATCGACTGACCCTTCTTCAGAGTTATAAAATATGATTAAGTTTGGATTATACATTTTATAATATTAATTAAAATATGAATTTAAAATATTCACTCAAAATTACATATTCAAATATTACAAGAATTGATTAATTGATGCAAATTATTATTATTTAACATTATTTTATCAATAACCATCATAAAATAAGTTTGTAATTTGCCCTCCCTCCCTATTAATACCGTCAGGAACTAAGGTCTCTTCTTTTAATTGGCGTTCTTCCGTAGTCCATTAAAAGAAGACCATTATATTAGCTTCTTTAAGACCTTAGTTCCTGACGGTATTAATAGGGAGGGAGGGCAAATTACAAACTTATTTTATGATGGTTATTGATAAATGTTAAATGATAATAATTTGCATCAATTAATCAATTCTTGTTATATTTGAATATGTAATTTTGAGTGAATTTAAAATTCATATTTTAATTCATATTATAAAATGTATAATTCAAATTGAATCCTATTTTATAACTCTGAAGAATATATCGTTTATCACTTATGTATGATACGTATGTTGTTAATGTATCCTTAAAAATGACAAAAATAAAGTTTAACAATTTGTTCGTATTACGCCAACCTAAGACTTAATCAATTATATTTAAACATATCGATCATGACTTCTTTTATGTATTTATCGACAGCTCAACTCAACACTCAAGTTCTACATGACCATTTTTAAGCTGATTCAACTTTTAACCTGGCCTCTCGCTTCTCAAGAAGCTGATAAAGATTAATAAGAGTAAATGCCTTTGAGTTATAGACAATGGTTTTCGTGTATTCATTATATAATTATACATCGATTATATATATATCTATATAGCGAGAATTGCGAACACCATTTTAAGGATATTTATATCTATTTAGTGAAACACGTAAATTAAATAACCAATAAATTTATAAACATACATTTTACTTTATCCTTCGTATACAAATAAAAACATTATTGTCATATATAAACCTATGCAATCCCACTATTAAAGAAGCTACTGAATTAGCGACATTTTAAATATAAATCTGATAGAAAATATCGGCTATGTATTGTATCGAACACTGAAACAAGATCATTCATCAGAGGTAATATACAGATAATTAAATAATGAGTGTAAAAAGTGAATATTCCTGATAATAATCAACTAAAAGTTAACGATGAATCTTTGTTAGCCACGTTACAATTTGAGTGGAACATTATTCTTACAGTCTGTGGAGAGTTATCAAATGATGAGATCAGTACAAAATAAACAGGTATAGACAGACCAACATATTCGAAGTATATTGCAAATAATAATAGAGTTATAGACAGAATAACAACGTCGGAATAATTTAATTACATAAGTGTGTCTTCAATCAAAATAGACATATAGGATAGACCATGCTACACGCGTAACTTATACGTACATATAAGGTGAAATAAGTTATTTAGACACAATTGTATATGGTTAATTACCTATACAATATACATATGTAATAATAGCAATTGTCTGCTAATATATATACACATGGGTATACGTATATACAAGAGGAAGAAATGAGTGCGCACGAACTTACAAGTAGCGGTAGCATCTTAGAGATTAAACGGTACTTAACAGTTCAGTTTTAATTATCGTCGACAATTGTACAGTTGAATTATCACACAGTGTTCAGAAAAAAACTTCGTATTGTCGAAAACAACATATAACAATTAGATTTTCACTAATCGGCCAACCAAAAGTAGCTATGTAAAAAACTACAGATAATATGTTGAAGGAACGTATAATAATATTGCCTTAAACAAGTCAATCTTTGGAACACAGCAATTATTGATATCGTCATATAGGCAGGTGTATAGGAATTGGGGAACCCATTTTCTGGAGATACTAAAACGCGATTATTGACACATAACGTGTGACACTAGTTGAAGATGGGACAAAGCCTTTTCTAACTGCTTCAAACTTGATTCAATCTCACTGCACACTTACTCAGCTGCGGTAAACAAACACTCCAGTTCATTATAATCATCTCACATTGTAAAGTATCAATGAAATAGTAATGATAGGGAATGATAGGTAAATAGGATATCTTCAATAAACTGTTTTCTTACTTTACTTTATATAAAACACCTCAAATCGCTAAAAAGCAATCTAAATACGAAACATTAGTATTCCTATATGTAACACGACTGTGGTTCGATTCGTTTCGTGGATATTGAAAATCTGATTCTGGAAAGAATACATTTACCATTATTTTCTTTATTAGGCTACCTACACGATTCTATTCTTAGTAGATCTACACGATTCTATCTTTAGTAGACCTATACGATTCTATCTTTAGTAGACCTGTACGATTCTATCCTTAGTAGACCTGTACGATTTCCCACATAAGTTGAACATTTCTGACTCTGAAACTTTCCAGCCAAGACGTGAATACAGTTCTGCACAATCTACTTATTAGCAAACAGCGATCATCTACATTACCATCCATTTTATCAAATAACCAACGATGTCAGCAACTCGAAATACCAGTTACATCCAGAATTCTCCAAGGAACTGTTAATTTTATAACATTGGATCCTCTTTTATGAGGTTGTCCATAGTAGAAAATCAATCTACTAATACTCCAAAGCACTCACATTTTCAGCATCATCTCACAACTATGATACTCTAAAGTACGAAATTAATTATTAACTTTAATATAATAATTATAATAAAGGAGATCGTCTTAAACTCTGACAATAAACAACAAGCGATACTCAAATATGAACATTTTTTTTTACTTATAAAAAGGTTTCGAAGTTATCAATGTAATTTAAAGTTGAAAAAATACAGCTGGTTATGAATAATGTGTAATTTTTTAATCAATTAACAATATCTAATTAAATTTTGGAAAAAATCAATTGTATGAAGTATTTATATGGTAGGCATGAATAAATATTTACATTCATTCCTACCTGTGATTAAATCCTATACATCGCTAAATTAAAAATAGATATCTCATTTAGTTATGTGTCTACAAATATTCACAGCATTGTGAAAATCTCCACCTACAGTAGAAAAAATAACTAGAGAAAAATAGCTTTATATTATATCACAACTTCCCAAAATAGATTGAACTAGCTTGCATTATTTAGTTCATCCAGGAGAACAGAGAATGAAATGGTGAGACAGATAAATCGTGGGTGGAACATTCATTTACACAGACACACCGGCGCGGCCAATGTGAATGCACAACGTCAATGAGAGCTAAAAATAAACATGATACTTTTTATGAATGAACTCATCCCCTCCCCCCCATCTCTCTCTCTCTCTATCTCGCTTCTGCTCTAGCTTTGCCTTGAACAACGGTGGAGGGTGGAGGGTGGATATGATAGTATCGACTCACACGAGAATATTTTCACATAATTGCCGTGTTTCATATTATAATTGATGTCAGGTTCAGTTTGAATAACATTTCCATGAATTAAAGGTATGTCAACAAATGGAACAAAATATTGGGTCAATTCAAATAAAATGAATTCTAAAAACTAAAAGAAAAATAGATACTTCTATGTTCTAAAAGAAAATGACGTCATCAGTTCACAGCAACCTAGAATATAAGTTAAATAATCATTTATTTTATTGATTGATTAATCTTAATTTAAAATTTATAAGTGAAAAAAACGAAACTGGTGATTTTTATAATCAATTATGTATGTATCAATAATCTATAAAATATACCAATTTTGATATATACAAATGATGTTCTATTAATTAAGAAAAGGTATTAAAAATACAAATTATTTACTTTAAAGTTCATACTTGTATTACTAAATCAACAGTATAATATCGACAATTACTTACTCGGATCATTTACTTAATTAGAATTGACTGTTTAACTCTCAATAAATTACAAATTCGTGGCATTATCCGATCGTAAACAGCTCTGTTAAGACGTATAAATGAATGTTACCCCTCAATATGCTTGGTTATAGGCTAGCTATCCTGTCTCCATCGAGTTGAATATTAGTTTATATATCTCACTAGACAGGGACATATAGGCTACTGGAGGCAGATGCATGGAACAAGCATTTTGATAATTGGTTCGTATTTGAAATAAGAATACAACTATCTACCTGTTCATGTTCTGTAAGTTCCTGTATCTATGGTTATCCGTATCTATGGTTATCTGTATCTATGGCTATCTGTATCTATGGTTATCTGTATATATGGTTGTCTGTATCTATGGCTATCTGTATCTGTGGTTATCTGTATCTATGGTTATCTGTATCTATGGTTATCTGTATCTATGGTTGTCTGTATCTATGGCTATCTGTATCTGTGGTTATCTGTATCTGTGGTTATCTGTATCTATGGTTATCTGTATCTATTGTTATCATATCTATGGTTGTCTGTATCTATGGTTATCTGTATCTGTAGTTATCTGTATCTATGGCTGTCTGTATCTATGGTTATCTGTATCTATTGTTATCTGTATATATGGTTATCTGTATCTATGGTTATCTGTATCTATGGTTATATGTATCTATGGTTATATGTATCTATGGTTATCTGTATATATGGTTATCTGTATCTATGTTTATCTGTATACATCTATGGTTATCGGTCGAACTCAATAATTTTACTATCTTGCTCAACTACATCATAATTATAAGGCCACTATAAGGCCACTAATTCACAAATTCTCTATGGCGCACCTCAACAGTTTTAATTAGCTTCCAGTCGAAAGACGTACAACATTAAAAGTGATCATATTTATCCATCGTACAATTCCCACAACCTGTCTGTCTTACATGTCTCAAATATACGTTCAAACATCCAGGACATCATTCTATTTAAATAAATGCATTCTTTTGTATAATTCGTAATGTAAACAATTGGTAATATTTTGTTATTTAGACACACCTCGTAACGCGTAGATAATTATATTTTAAATCAGCAGATTAAACATGCTGAAAAATATGTAATTTTACGGAGAACTCAATAGAAATGTATATTAATTAATGACACAATCGCATTTGTACACGAAAACCTATGCACCGAAATCGTGGCAAAGTATAACGCCCAATCTAGTTATCAAGCCGCACACACCAGATAAGATACACTTAACTAATATCACTGTTAACCAACCTCGTCCAGTTGACAGCGAATCACCATCCGACCGTACTGATGATGCTCCTCCTCTCCCTGTCCCTGACCACGCGGCAACGACGACACTCCACCGACGTCACCAGCTCCCTCACCCTCACCCCCGCCCCCCAGCGCATGACCGCAACAGACGTCACCCCGCTCCAGCACAACATCCCCTGGACGCACGGTTCTGCCGCCACGATTGTAGTCGAAGATGGAGGTGACCCGTCGAAACACGCTGTTGATAGCGTCGGTGATCTTTACGTCCATTGCCGAGGACCAACTCTCGGTGAACTCAGCGCTTGCTTCCAGCTGTCGTTGGGGGGGGCTGGTGTGGGCACGCTGCCGTTTGCTGGTTGCTGCCGCTCCTCCATCATCGTCCTCCTCGTCATCTTTGTTGTCGTTGTTGTTGAGATCGTTGCAGTTGGTGGCACTGGTGTCGGGGAGGAGGGGGGCCTGGTTCACGGGGGAGGAGGAGGGCTCCGGGGGACTCTTCTTGCCGTCGCGAGTAATGCGGCGCTGGAATATCTTCAGCATGTTCAGTGTGTGTGTGTGTGTGTGATCCTGGCTGGCTGGGACGAGATAGAAGGGATCGTGCTCAGTGAAACACAGGGGTACGATTGTGGTTGTAATGTGTCACTCCAAGCACCAGAGCGCTTTCAATCTTATTGGATCTCTTCAGTTGAATGGTTACCGTAGATTAGTTTAAATAGATAAATAACTGAAACCACGATTAAATAGTGTATAGTCGTCGTTTGAAAAACTATCCCATGATATTTATTTCAAATTTTATTTGAAATGGATGTTTCAATCAATGGATTCGAAGACATCATAATATTCTGTTATAATGTTTCTTCTATTATAACAAATAATATTAACTTATTATTAAATTAACATTTGAACCACTGAAATAAGCACTCAAGTACGTAAAATGACACCATTATTTCTATTAATTTGCAAGTGAAGGACAATGTCCAGAAATGTCTTATAAATGTATTTTATATTTGAAGTATATTTGTTGAATTATATTATAATTTAGAAGTTTATTTCAATCCAAAATAAGCACCTCAACTTGTTGTTTACGACACAGTGATCGTTTCAATACAATCAATAACAAAAATATATAAGAAAGACATGCTGCAAAATATTAATCTAAATTAATAAAATATATATAAAAATTTGCTTAACGATAATTATTTCATAGACAATAAAAATGTTAGAACATTCCTTCAGCCCCCCCCCCCCCTAACTTTAATACGTTTATTGGATTCATGATCCACTCGTAATTAGAAGTTGAAAGCTTTTATATTAAACCGCTTTTATTCAGCAGTGCAAAGCTAAATACTACATTTATCTTTTCTAAATGTACTGAATGTTAGCAAATAAACGTACTTTTGTCGCTTTATACTTTAGTTGATATATTTTATTGAAGCATATTATATTATTAACAATCAGAAATCTTAATTTTATAGAATATTAAATAAATAAAGGTATTACTTTAATATTACTAAAGTTTTATTAATGCAACCGAATAATAATCTGGATTCTATTTTTTGTGGATATGAACAAATCTGAATATGTTTTTGAATATTATGTACCATTTTTACAGGTATACTTTTTATTAAGTACAAACATGTATTATAATTTTTAGACTTTGGCTACACGGAATACGGGCCAGTTTAAAGCATTCTAATGTATTGAGTATTAAAAAAATGTATTTGAACATGCATACTGGGCATATATTTATATAAACAGACATATCCCAACATTAATATGGGATAAATTAATATTGTATTACTACTTAATAAATATGTAGTTAATTTGGCAGTTCAATTGGTAATTGTTCACATTTTACCTGTAAATAAAGTTTAAAACATATTTTACCATAAAAATCAAAACTAAAAATTACTTCCAATTTATGTAACATTTAAACTAGGATAAACTATATACAGTGATTATATAAATTGCTATGCCTAATATGAAAGAATTTAATCATCAATCATATCAATTCAATATTAATGTAAATAAATTTTATAAAAATGATATCATTGTTATTTCATTAATAATTATGATACAAAAGAGTTTACATAAATATCTATAATTTGATGTTACTAGTACAAACAGTTTATATATCATCAATATTGATCACATTAAATTTTGCTTTTATATTTTACATATAAGTTTTATTTCATTAATAAATATTATATAAAGAACTTTTTTTAATGATTATTTATAATGGCAATCTGAGTTTCAATATTTTGTTAAATTGACAGTGGATATTAACAGTTGAATCTAAGGGTAAATCTGAAGTTGAATGTGCAATTGAATACATATTTGAAATGTAACATTGAATCTGAGGTAAAGGTTTCACATATATTTTTTTGAATATGAAACAATAAACAATTTACATAACAACAAAAGAATTGCACACCCCAATTTTTTTTTGAAATTGGTATACCACCAAATTATATATATTATTATAATGACTATTTTTTATTATAATAATACATATTATGAGTCATATATTAAAAGTTGGCATTTATAAGATTGTAAAATGCAGTATGACTTAGGGGGATGATTTGCAATATTATTTGTAAAATATTTCAGTAAATGATAAGGTTTATTTCATTTTTATTTTAAAGCATACTACTTTGTTCAAACCATTTATTATAAATAATTTAACAATTATTTCAATAATATTTAAAATCCACATTTATGTTTGTATGATAGAACACCACATACTACTTGACCCTTTTTGAAATAGTCTCATAAATATTTAAAATGAAACATTAATATTAAAAAAGCATTTATAAAATATATTTATTTTTGATATTATAATTGTTAATACTTTGTATCAGTATATTATTTATTAACCAAATAAATAAATTTAAATAATGTCATTTTATTTATCTATAATATTATTAATTTTTAATTTAAAAGTATTTATAACAATAACAAATAATAAATATTTATTATACTTTTTTAACAATTTTCTTAACCACTTTTATTGAAAATAATGTATGTTTAAAAGTCATTGCAATTCAATAGTAGTGCTAAATTACCTGATTAATCTTAGGAAAATTCAGATACTTTTGTTTATATATTGATTATATATATTTTTTTTATATATTGATTATATACTTTTATATTAGCTATATATGATATATTAAAATGATATGTATCAGAGTGCCAACTGAAATGGTATATTTATAAATATTATAACTGTCCATTGTAAAATACATTATTGGTAGTCACCACACTGACATCATTCCAAATGACACATTTTACAGTGGATGTTGCTTATTATGAATAATGTAAGGCAAAGCTGGGATAAAAACTGATGCTATGGATTTTTAAATATGTATATAATGTGTAACATTTGTTGAATCATCATGAGGTTTTGTCAATAATAATTTTTTCCTAATTAAAAAATGATGTTTAAATTTATTTTCAGTTTCATGGTGATTATATATTTTATTGCTGAAATTTTTTGTCAATGTATGTTATATACACTCTGAATGCTAATCAATTTAATGTTAATATGATTTTAATAATATGAAATAAGATAAAATAAGAATAAGAATAATAAACTAAAAAATAGCTTTCATCCAAAATGTATTGTACAAACATATCAAGCTATGCTTCCAATTCATATAGGTTATAAGTAAAAATTGATGCCAATTCCATAAAAACCACTGCCGGAAGTATAAGAACTAAATAAATTAATTTACTTGGAAAATTATTTTTTATTGTATTAAATTTTCATTGACATTGCATATTAATGTGTAAGATAATATAAGTATTTTCAGTAAGTAATTCAGTTGGCCAGAATTATAAAATTTTATTTATTTTGATGGCTCTTGGAAGTATAACACATATGTTAAATAAATGAAATATATATATTTATTGGCATCGGAATTAGCATTGGGTTATATTTTAGGTACTTGACATCAGCATTGATTTTTGTGGAATATAGGCATATGATTATTTGGAATCAGCATTGCATTTTATATCAGGTACTTGGTATAGGAATCAGTTCTTTTGAAATTGGAATTGCATAATGGCATAGGCATCAGTTTTTAAGGAATTTGCATAGGAGTTTACTTATGAAGTGCTTAATTTTATTTGCCAAAAAATTAAAAATTATAATAATTTTCTGGCAACTGAAATTTAAAAGTAATGTTTAAAGTAATATATATATTTTTTTAATTTATATAAATATAAATATTTAAAGGAATCTGAAATTTAAAAGTAATATTAAAGTAATATTTCAGATGCCAGAAAATTTGTTTAATTTTTAATTTTCTGGCAATATTTATCATAGTTATTAGATGTATTTTATATATACACCATAATATATATATATATAAATAAATGTGGTCACATCAAAACATCACCACAACATAACATCATCATCATTTTTTTAATAATAAATAAATCTGATTCTGATGTCCATCTGTCTAGGGTCTAGGGGGACTAAATTATTTGTCCATTTAATAATTATATTGATATACATTTATTTGTATATATAAACAAACATTTGTATTAAAATTATTTTTTTTAGTTATGGATTTGGTGACATTTTGTTGAGGTGACATTTTTACATGGTGATGTTTTGACACGTAACCAAATAAATATACCATAATTTTTAAATAAACATCCTGTATTACTATGGTTCATCATTTATTTTTTATTATTATTACAAATTAATATTCATTAGATTAATATTACTTTAAAATTTTAGATGTCGGAAAATTAGTATCATTTTAAATTTTTTGGAGCCTGAAAATTAGGCACTTTGTTTAACTTATACTATAATACTGACATTTATGGTTTTATTATAGCTAGTATAAAGAGCAGAGCTCTGAAAGCTTGTATAATAAACTTTGACAATCATCTATATTTGTTGTTATTTTACATAAACATGAAGCTGATAAGGACAAATCACCAAAATAGTTTTTAATTATATAACATTTAATTATTTAATTTAAAAATACGCTTACAAAATATGCTGTTCCGATTTGTTTTTACCGCTGACGCTAAGAGTATGTTTTTGAAAAAAATCCTTTAATATATAAAAACAAATATTAAATATTTTAATAGATTTTAACGTATTTTAATTGTTTTTAGCATATTTTAATTGAAAATAATGATGTTTTAAAAACTTCATAAATTAAAATTTAAGATAAATGTTTAATTTAGCCTATTTTTTACTTTTAATTTAGTAAATATCTTTGATAAAATTTTAATTATTTGTATAAATAAAAATATTATTTAAAGGTATATGTTCAAAGCTTTATGATGAAGTTCAGAGGAATTCATATTATTTATAATTTTTTAATATTAAATAGTGATTCGATAATAAAGTTATTTTAATGAGGTACCTTATAAGTTTTAACCACAGCATCCTCTAGTTACCGACTATGTTTTAAATATCTTAACATTTTAAAATCTATAAATTACAGACGTAGATAAATATGAATGTCGTTATAAAAGAATGACTCAATTTATCAATGAGTCGTAGACATCAAACAAGATTGACTTAAAATTTTTATAAAACCAGAAATTTCTTTAAAAAAAATTTAATACACAATTACTAGCGAATATACAATAGAAGTTTTGACAGCCGTTATTTGTGTGCGATTTCATGATAATCGTTGCTTATTTTACAGCATATTTGTGACTTACATTAAGCACATACCAATAACATATATTTGTTTGATAAATCTGAAAATAGCATTGCTTTCATAGGACTATAATTACAATTAAATAATTTAATCTTTAATATTCTAGCCCTATTCTCATTCTCTATATCCCCTATATTCAATATATTCTGACGAAATGACCAAGGAAGCTACTTCATGCCTACTGTTTCCAAAAACATTGTCATAATTTTAACCATTTCTTATGAATGGAGAAGGTAAGCTTATTGATGAGAAAACTTGTAGATGGCACTTCAAAATTAAAATGTTTTCACCGCATATGGTGTGCATATAAAATAATTAAAATTAACATGATTTATGTACGAATTACCGCAAAGGGACGGATCAAACGAAAAAAGAATGTGTCGGTTGATTTAGTAAAAGAATCACTAATGAACCAATGATATTAACCACGCGCACTACTTACAACAAGCATGAGATATCTCAAATAGTTATATGTCAAACAGGAGTGGGCATGTGTGCCACTCCTAAATATTTTATTTATCTCGAGCCCCTTCCCTAACATTTTAATATCGCTGAATACATAGTGAATACAAGTGTACAGTACGTATGTTATCTAAACATAACAATTGCGCAATTCTCTGCGGGCGCGCTTGAATGATGATATTATTATTTTTATGATATTGGTGATACGACAATTCCAAATATTCAACATTTTTAGAAGGTTTTCACAAGAATGTATCCATTAACTGATTTTAGAACACTTTTTTGTTAATTAGCATTTAAAGTATTTATAGATTAATGTTGGTGTTGTAAATAAGAAATAGATCAATTATAAAATTCATGATTTTAACTTTGATGTTGTTAGAGCATGTTTCGTTTTTTGATAGTATTTTTTTATAATGATTTTTATAGTGTGCTTGAAAAATTTAATAATTTTATATATGTAATATGATGTTTTTTTAAGGATTTTTTCATCTTCGATAAACTTTTTTTTCGTGATATTGATAGAATCGTAACTATTAAAATGTTTTGGTCATTTTATCAATCATATATATTGTAAATAGAAATTAAAAAATGCACGCAAAATGTTGATAATAACGTATTAAGTAATTATCCCATAATGAACCATTCTACCGTATCGTGGACGAAAGGAGTCTACCTCAATAAAATAATAATTTGACTCTTTTGAGGATTTTCTTTTGTTGGTAAAAATTTGTCATTTTAATTAAAAAAGCTATCTTTTCTCCTTTGCTACCTTAAACGCAATTAAGTAAATTAAATTAATTAAACCTTAAATAATAATGATAAGATTCAATTTCGCACCTTACAGTGTGTATCACCACAAAATACATGAAAATTAAAACTAAAAATACTATCAAATAGTATTATCATTTCATAATCATTTAAAGATGATTTAACAAAGTAAAAATCAGTTATGTAGTTATATAGTATATATGTATAGTTATACATATCTGGTCAGTCGATCAAAAAGAATACGTTACCATGAATCACAATATTTTTAAATGATTCAAATAATAGTTATATGCAAAATATTAAATAAACTGGATCGATTAAATAAACTGCTGGTGACTATATCAAGAGCATAAAGCCACAATGTATGTTGAGCAAAAACATATTTATAAACATAACAAAACGTATTCAGAATTAATGGTCAAATATTGACATCATTGTTACCAACCTACATATTTTGCAGTTTAGAATTTGTCGGGGACACTATAAAATGGGTAATATCAATTCAAAATGTATTCGTGCACCTTTTACGAAGAATCAAAGCATTGAAAATGAGTTAAAGTACTGCACCCTTCATGCTGGTAATTCTTATAAATATAGACGATAACAATATTTAGATGTTTATTTAGCACGCATGGTTGAATTGCACCATTAACATAAATACAAATGTTCTGGTTTCTTTTACAGAGTATAGACAAAGCCTATTAAAGTTATATTTAAGTAATCCCGAAAACCAGCGATTACAACAAAGATATACAATTATAATAAAACGTTACAAAACCTATTAATTTGAAATGCGTTCATCTAAGACAAAGAGTACAACATGAACCCTGCCGTCTTAATACTTTTTGTGTTATTATAATTGCATTTTAGTTAGATTTAGTTTGTACACCTGCGCTGAAAAAATAAATTCAGTCACTAATAGAACTGATTTAAAAAAATGAATTATTTCATACAGTTCACATTTAATGAAGGACTGAACGACATTTATAACGACATCTCAATAAGCAAGGATCTATCTCGAAGTACATTCAGGTGTTGCACCTAAATTGACTCCGTGCATACAGAAACACATACATATATACTATTACAACATGTGGCAGTAAACAAGGCCCCAATCAGTCTTTTACTTCTTGATATCTAGAAATACACAGAATGCAACCCGTTGCCTGTACCGCGGCTGTCCTCTTAGCGATGTGCTTGGGCGGCGTTGTGGCCGAGATGTCGGGCTGCCTGCGGGTCACGATGCGCAATGAGGACCACTTCATGGACGTCTGCGACTCCAACAAGAAGGTGGACCTCCTGTGGCAGGGGAACATGGGAGAAGTCTGCAGTCCGGAGAATGAGGATCGATCATCGCGACGTGAAACTAAACACTATTTCCTTCTTTACACGTGAGTCAACCAGAGCACCGCTTGCACTGTTTATCCTAGATTTAAGTTGAGGTTTTAAATACTTCAGTCGACAGGTTTTCAAACTTCGCGCTATTAACGAAAAAAATTACTTTTTCGTTGAAAAGATGATTAAAAAAAATGATACAAACAGTTTTTAATCGGCAATAATTATATATAGCGATTATTTTGAAATTTTAGTCAAGATTCACAGTCATTAACGTCATATTTCGTCCAAAGTCACTAATTTTATCGATTTTTGATTAAATTTGTTCTTTTAAGTATAGTCTACGGTATAATGCAAGGCTAACAAGCACCACAATAATTTGAAATAGTATGTTTGTGACATCTGTTAATCGTATAATGTTTACTATCATATGAAAACATTAATATTTCGTAACGCTTATTAAATCATACTCTGATTCTATAAAAGCAATATCAAATGATTTGAAAGGATTATATTTATACTTTATTTAAATTTCACATTTTAGTATATAATTATAAAGTCATAAAATATTATCATTTTGAGGGAATTTAACACATTTACTAGAAATTGTTTCACTTAAATAGTTAAGAGTAATTATATTATAGTAAACGTAACAAATTTTGTAATTGACATACAAATATTTCAAAATTGTTTAGAAATCAAATTATGACATAATTACAATCAACCCATATGAATAATTTAGACCATATTTATATACACGATAGAATGACTACACAAAACGAGTTTAACGTTTGCCCAACCCTCTCCCCCTCCCTCTCTTCAACACTACTATGAAATGCACAACTGAGCGCACTTTTAATCATTTCTATGTGTCACAAAGTTTCGTTTTGTCGAATATCATGATGCCCTCGCCCCAACAATCCATCTATCTGGTTAAAAGTATTACATCATGGAGAATTACACCAACAGCAACCAATACTAACTAATAGTAGCCCATTGCAACCAATATTAATCAATAATCGCCAGTCAAATACATGTCGTGATTGTTTTTTAAGTTTTATTTATTTTATATGTTAATCAGAAACTATTTATAATTATTTTTTCTAACCTTGAATTTAGCCTCTTTAGAATCATATATTATTATTGCATTTAGTTAGATAATAATACATATAATTTATTTTTCAACTAAAATATTCATCAGGTAATGTATTGTATATTTAAATACCTATATTCTGAGCATTCTCTAATATCCGTGACTTCTTAAAACCAAACCGAGTGAGTTTTCTTTGTCATTGTGTAAAATTAAACTTGAATAAATGTAGTTTATAGATACTACTAAAACTTGATCTTAAAAAGCAATTATTTTTGTATTTATAAACTGTAATTTTATATGGCCCAATTTATCAAATTACGTCTATGCTATGAAATACTATATTTCTAATTTTGAGTGATTCCTGGAAATGAGAATTCATGATAATTAAGTAAAAATATTCTTTACAGAATAGCTTTTTAGGAATAAATGGATAGGATAAAAATAATAGATTAAATGACTAATTTATTTTTAAAAAAGGTAAATTTTAGGTCCGATGTTAAATTTCCACATGTATGGGAGACATGTAGATACAATAGCATTACTAATGTCAATGAATTAATAAAATATATGGATTTTATTAAAAAAATTAATTATTACGTCACTCTATCAATTTAAATCGTGTATATATATTATTGCGTCATCATATTGATTTTAACCTTGCATATTAATTCTAGCGATATACTACCTGTTTGGCCGCATGGCCTGGGCGTGCGTAGGATTTGCAAAGGAGGAGAGCTCAGAGCAAAATTTACAAGAATATAACATATTTTATCAAATGTCTTGAAAGAAATGGAATCTTTTAAAAAAACTGGCAGTTAATCTACAATTAACCAAATATTATGTAACTAAGAGTTGTCATTTCTGTAAACGCATTTATAATTATCACTTTTTAATTAATGAATAACTACACAAATATACAGTCGTCACAGGGCCGGGCCAACAATATTTAGATGGTGCGACACACTGAGAGGGGGCGTCACGTCACAAATCATTTTATTATAATTTTTCCTCTATAATTTTTAAAAATGTTTATGGGATAGGCGGCACCAATTTTTTATGGAAGGCGCTCATCTTTCCCTTGAAAAACATGGTGCGACAAACGTCGACATGTCGCATGGCCCGGCCCGGCCTGGTCAAATACAAACGCCCATCTGCTGTATAGATATACTGTATGTATATTAAATATTATATTTATCGTATCACTCAAGTGGGACATTGTGCCAAAAGTATCCCGATGAACACCATATAATGTATATATATATATTTATTAAGTTTTATCTAATTTGGAATTCACATTTAATTAACATACCATTTGTTGAAACTACAAAATAATACGAGAACATTAAACAAAAATAATAAATTGTTTAATTAAATATAGTATTTAAAAATGTTTTCTAGATATTTAATTTACGCAATACTAATCTAATTAGACATACATTAATATTTACTAAATACGGCAAATACCATTGCATGCTAGCGACATATTACCATGACAACAATTTAAACAATATCCCACCCCAATTATAGTATGGAGAACTTCGACGGCCGCTACAAGCTGGTGAACCACGGAGACTGCGAGAACATTCGCCGCTGGCAGCGCATCAAATCCGTGCTCCACTGCACCCTCGAGAAGTCGAGGTTCGGAGATCGCGAGGGCCGCTGGAACTGTGACACGGACCCGATTCGAGAGGAGAGCAACTTCCGCGACATCGTCCGCTACATTCCCGCCAGCCTCGACGACGCCACCAATGAGCGCGGTTCACGCGAACGTCGATGGCTTAGCGAGGATGAAGAGACCATCAGCACCACCACCCTGGATCCCAGCGTTGCCAATGACGACCTGATGGAGCCCACTGCTTCACACTAAAACTCTTTGGTTCCACTGCTGTTGAGGAGTGTAATTTTTTGTTTGAAATATTGATGTTTGTTGACGATTTTTTGCGCTTCTTGTTTTATGGGTATTTTTGACTTTGTGATTTAAATTTAGATATGTAATATATATATATATATATATATTATATGGGGAAAATGTTCTCTTCGATATTTTGTTATTTTTTAATTGCGGTCTATTTGATAAATGGTTATTAAGATTCCTTGAATAAATGTGCCACGTTCACTGCATATTTAAATATTGGCACTGATCTAGATATGTTACGGATTGATAAAATATAGTAAAACGCAAGATTTTGTGTAAAAATATTAGTATTTTCGTAAAAAATTGTTTCCAAAATAAAATAATGTGTATTTAATTTAATTTAATTTATACATATATATATATAAATAATAAATAAATATGTATATGAAGTTTGAGCAAAAAAAGAACACGAAAAGTAGTATTAGATAGTATCAGTAGTATCAAGTAGTATAATGTCAGATAGATTATTGAATATTGATATTATCGATTATTTGTTATGCCTAAATTCTCCTGAGCTATTTTGTAGATCATTTTAACACAATGTTTTAGTTTATTTAATCATAGTTCAACAATAAATAACAGTATATTGTGCAATATTATCTATTAACGTAAATTACATATTTACACGAATGCGAAATATACATCCAAAAACTACACGTGGAAAGATAAGGAATTCTCCAAAGCCGCATACAACATTGTCATTGAAGGTGTTTCAGCTGAAATATTTAATTCCACCTTAAATTGACGGGGAAAGTATGACGCATATTGTGGTCCAAGATAAACTTGTGGAGAAAAATATTGAACATTTTTTTTTTAAATTAGCGATATTTGTTGCATGGTTTATAAATATTCTCAAGTAGAAAAATCTGACGGAAAAAAGGTTTTTAATGTTTTTATAGTTCATACTGTTCTGGGGTAAAAATGAGTGTATTTGATTAATAATTTTTCATTCGTTAACTATACAACATTACTTTGAAATGTCACTGTCATTTCCAATACTGTTATTTTAAACAAAACAATAAAACAATGAAACAATACGCTATTTTAATCATTGACAAATAACTCAACTTTATGTCATATTACAAAAACAGAATCCAACTAAATATTGCTTTAAAAATCCCAAAATTGAATTCGAAGTTGAAAACTGGATATTATACCATTTTAAAAAGGTTAAAATTGTTGTATTGGTGGAAAGTGTTTTAAACAATTTTGTTTTAAATGCGTAATGTAAACTTCATCATTTCTTAAATGTTAAACAAATTTTCATTAGTTTAAAATTCTTACGTCAGAAATATAATAAATTAATAATATTAAATAATTTTATTGTTGGATTGTATATATTCTCATATTATATAAATATATTGATCTACTAGTTGTCATCATAGAACTTTAAACATAGAAACATAAATTAAAGCAATTAAAATTCGTTCTATTTTGATGCATATTAAAATAGTTACGGTTTTAATCTTCATAAAAAAATTCAGATGCTTTACATATATCCAACCTATATAAACTGTATATAATTGTAAACACTTACATATATACATACATTAAACAATATAGCATCACCTATATTAAAATGTGCCAACAGGATCGGAATCAATATACTACATCAAACAAATTAAAGTAATTTATTTGCTAAACTACGATTGTTTATTACAAATAAAACATTTTAAGTTTTAGGTAAGATATACTCAAAAATAACAATAAATATTTTATCTATTTAATTGCAACAATAAAATCATAAAATAAGGATATTTCTCTTTAAGTAAACAAATTCTAATAAGCCACTACCAAACCACGACTATTATAAAGCTAAGCTACGACAAAGCCACTACTATACTACCAGTAAGCCACGACTAAACCAAGACTAAGCCACCACTAAACTACCAGTAAGCCATGACAAAGCCACAATTAAGCCACGCCTAAGCCACGACTAAGCCACGACTAAGCCACGACTATGTCTCGACTAAACCAATACTATTCCTCGACTAAGTCACGAATAAGCTATGAATAATCATCACTAAGCTACAACTAAGCCACGACTAAGTCACCAAACCAATGTTAATTTTTAAATTGTAAATAAGACACAGTGATTAACCAGTGAATATTTGTTCAATGAGTTTCATTTCATACTCTCTACTGATGACAGGCAAAACTTCGAAACAGAATGAATTAACATGCTGATTATTGTGTGTAGGAAAATTATTTTTTACTATTCAATAATTTAATTATATAAAATTAGATTTTTTAATATATTTAACTGCAACAATTCTATTAATTAATATTGTTAGTTTTAATCAATAACTCATCATATCCCTGCTACAACTGCTAAATATCCAGCAGAACATGACCTGGATGATTGTAACTATTAACGTCATCCGTAAGCATTTTAAAATTATTAAAATGTTATCTTTCATATTCATATCAGTCTAATAGTTCATCAATGTGTTCATTTTACTCGTCCTATCGATCCTGTACAGACACTGAGTTGATTGACTCAAAAAGGGTTGAGCCAAAATGTTTATTGCATTATTTCAATTAATTTCAAGTAATTAACAATTCGATTACTTGAAGGGATACTCGTTTAATTATCAATTTAAATAAGTTTAAAATCAATTACTCTACCTTATGTACAATTATTTATTATATTATCATGATAATAATAATTATTATAAAACATTTCTTCATATATCCAAAACGAGAAGTGCTAAATGAATAATATTAGTAGTAATTTATTTAGTAATTAATTGATAGTTTAATATAGTTTAAGTATATATAGATTTACATAAAAATAGTATTACACACTTTATTTCGGGCAGCCAAAATGGTAATTGCATGGTTTATAAATTAACTTTACACTTAAATTACGATTTCAATGTTCCCAAAAAGGGTATAAAACGTTATATTGCTCCGCATATAATAATGGGAAGTAATTACAATGACATCAATACGAGCCTGGAGTTATGAAATCAACACCGACTCATTCTTATATCTATAAGCTGCGATTTCATTCGCTTTCACTGTTTTATATATTATCCGGAGAGAATTTTTAATGCATACTATGAAAAACCCATTTGCAGATATAATAAATGGTCAATTAATACGTTAATGTATAATATTTAATGATGCAATCAGCCAAATTCGACTCCCCGCCTCGAGGTCAGTAATATCATATATACGATAACGTTTATATCAACCACGCGTTATTCAGCCGTTTTAGTTCTCCAATTTAACTCGGGTTGAAGCGTTTAATCATTTAATAAAAAACAATTATTTGATATATGAGATACATCAAATATTCGTAAAAGAAAATTCAGCCCGCGAGAAAATAGCGTGGTTAGAGGATGCGGTGTACGATGGAATTCTTGACATGATTTAATAACAAATGTTGTTTATGGCATGATTCATGACCGTAAGAATCTTTGAGTGAACCATCATAATGAAAAACAATACTGTAAATAATAGTTAAGCATTTCTAAGTGGAGGTAAACATGAAGACGAGATTCGATATTTGTTGAAAATAGACATAAACAGATTATAATATAGGTGATGCGCTACAATATAAAAATATGTCTAAATTAACAGCAATAAAAATTTAATTAAAGTTTTTGCTACGTTATAACTGTAACTCAAAATATAATGTTTGCAATGGTTGATTTTTTAAAATATTTACCTTAATAACTATAGGTTATCATCTGAGCCTGTTTCTGATCGAAAATGATATATTCGACACATGATAACTGTGTTATTGCAAGTTAGGGACCATCCATTCGTCCACAACCATTTTGCACGCCAGATCTTAACAATTCCTTTGTAGAAAAACCCACACAAATAAGAGATACAATTCCTGGATGTGCGATAGAAATACCGCCGAAACAGGTGGCCCAACTGATCTCATTTTCACACATATTAACCTATATGACGTCCTCGAAGAAGAACCTTCATCAAACCGCCTCGTTTCCCTGTTCAATGGGATATCTCGCATCATCGAAAGACTGATAGCGAACCAAATTATCAGACACGCAAACGGAACGGGAGCAATACCACTATCGGCTCACGGTTTTCGTCCTGGACACAGCTGCGAGACTTCTATACTGCACATAATCGACATTGTTGCTAGCCAGAGCTGTTGATGAGGGCAACATTGTCCTGATAATAGCACTCGACGTGTCAGCAGCGTTCGACACCATAGATATGTAGAAATAGACTAATAAAGAAACTGAAGAACCACGTAGTCATTGACGACGCAGCTCTGAAGCTTCTAACTTCATACTTTAAATGCAGGAGATAAAGAACAATCAATAACAGTAACCGCAGTGCAAAACAGAATGTATAATACGGAGTAGGCTACCCCAGAGAAGTGTGCTGGGACCTCTCCTATACACACCCTATGTTCTAGATTGTTATTCACAAATAACAGAAGCTCAGGAGGGACTGGACCTCGTGCAATACGCCGACAATACAACCATAATCTCTTGAGGAAAGACCGATGAACTGGCACCTCAATGTATGAACACTTAGGGACCATCCATGAAGTACGTGCGCTCAGGGGGGTAAGTGGGGAGAGGGTGCGTTATTTCAACTTAGGAACCATTCTTGTGCAGGTGGAAAGCGGGTGCACAAAGCATTTAAAACAATATTTGTAATGTTGGAGTTGTCAGCTACTTTAAAAAATAATGCGACATTTTTCATTATATTAAGTATTGGCTTTAATAATCATTTACCGTAAAATATGTTTTTCTATACTACGTAGATAATTTTTTGAAATTACTACATTTGTATAAATAACAAGAATAATGTTTTTATTATTTACACCTCACTCATTCATTTAATGTGCTCATTAGCATTATTTACACCTCACTCATTCATTTAATGTGCTCATTAGCATTATTTACACCTAACTCATTCATTTAATGTTCTCATTAGCATTATTTAATAGAGAAAAGTAATTAAAATTGTGATAGGGAACGTTCATACAGGCGTAGGAGGGGAGGGGGGGGGGGGCGGGGGATTACCATACAGCATTTGCAGGCATACCAGAATACCAGGTGTTCAAAATGTTAGCGAGCGTGCGAAATAACTATATCATGAATGTAATAAAAGATATTGTTATCGAAGTCATTTAGAACGTATGATCACATATTCTAATGTTTTTGCATAAATAGAGTATAAATGTTTTATAAAACATGCAAATTAGCAATCACGCTTTTAAATAATAGTTAAGTTATTTTAAAATCATATTAATAAACTTAAACTTTAAAATCGCAATTATTTAAATAATATTAATGTTTATATAACGCGTGGTTTTAATTAAGGTAACGTAGGGCTAGGTAACCTAGGTAACGTGGCGGAGGTAACCTAAACGGAAACAACATCTTGTACGTAACTACGAGTCTCAGAACAACAAAATTATATAGGAATAAACAATAACAATACATAGAAATCCTTAATTTTTAATCTTATTTATAAAACTAGACACCATATTTGTCTTTGCAAAACGTTTTGTACGTATATTACGGTCGATCAGGTGATCTCGCAAAGTTTCGGTTTCAAATGTGAGTGTGAGCATAAGGTAATAATAAATCAATCCAATCAGAATATATATATTTTATATATATGTATTTTACAAAGTAAAAAAAGCATCCGACCAGATAACATTAATACAATGTATTATGTAAATATGTCCGTATTATATATACATTATGTTGACCATCGAAATAATGGAACACGTTTATGAGAACGTCGTGAGCTAAGAATTGTTAACGAAGTTCCATCAGCGAAGCGCTAGTAGTATTATCACAAAGTTATGACGTTGCTTTGTGGGCAATGAAACAAGTCATTTTTAAATATCGTGTAAAAATTTGGCTTACATTAAAATAATTATGAATATTCCTTTTTCTTTGAATGTGAACGAAGGCGAGCTTCGAATTGACATAAATTAATATTAACTAAAATTGCTCAACATTTATAATCATTTTTTGTTCCAATTTTCAATTTTACAATATTAAATAATCCATTACTTTATTGTACTTTTTTTTTTCATAGTGCAAATATGAAGAATATATTAAAGTTAATAAACACTAAATTTAACACGCGGCGACCAGAGTCGAGCCACTTTTTCAATTATGAAAATCACTAAAAGATCAGTTTGTATTTTCTGAAAGTGATGAAATGATAAAATGATTCACATTTTTAAAAATCGACAACTATCTAACAGTCGCCATTTGTGGACACTTGTCCATTTGGCTGCTATGCTGACTGCATATTATATCCATACAGTACATACGTTTCATTGTACCCATCATATAATGTTGTCTTAGTTGTGTGTTATATGAGCTACACACTATAGCAAATGATGTATCATTATTTGTTTGCATGTTACTATATTCATATATGTTTAGTTTTAAAAACTTAATTTCTCTGTAAGTTTTTATGTTTTGAATTCTCGAATTTAAAAAAATCGAAACAAGTTGATACGCTTAAAATCGATATTTATTGATTTTTTAATCCCATTGTGAAATAATTTTATTTTTTCTATTATTGTATATACACAACTTTTCTGCACAATACACTGTAAACCGTTTATTTAATAATTTTTATAAAAAAATAAGTCTATTTTATGTTTTCCTTATTTATGTTCAGACTATGTTCCTCTATCAGAAAATACAAACCGATCTTTTAGTGATTTTCATCATTGAAAAAGTGGCTCTGACACCGTGTTTAAATGCAAATTTATAAATATAAAGTGACAAATTTAGATGGAGGAGGTATAAATTACAATAATTTTTATTAAGCTTTACCTAAAAAATTATTCAACTAAATCATTTGAAATTTGAATACATTAGCCGCTAAGTAAGTTTTCAAAATTTAGAAATTATTAAAAAGCTTGCTACATGGTTTAGCGTCAATGACTTATGTACGTTATTAATTGTAAAATGGTCTGGAAATCGATACTTTGATTTCAAAAAGAACTATTTTGAGCATCTGAAGACATCGTTGCATTTTACAGTTATTTATCTTTAACAGAATGACATAATCATGTTTCTAAAATTTGATAATTGATTTTTTATTTGACAGTAGAATCAAACTTATTTTGGAATAAAATCACAAATTTTGACGAGGTTGCCACAGATTCACGTTACTAATTTTTATATGAAACAAAATGCAGATTATTGTTACCCCCCCCCCCCTTGATTATTATTCAGTATATTGTTACTCAATTTTAAATAGTTTTAATCCATTCTGAAGACACCTTATGAAAGAATTTATTTACAAAGGTTAAGAGAATTTTGTTTTAATTTTTAATAAATATTAATTAAATATACTTCATTGCAAATTTTGTAATATGATTAAAATTACAAAAGATTAGCAATCATACTAAACTAAAAGTTTACTAAAATTAATAATATTTGTAAACTATAGAATCATTTCACTTTAAAAGAAAGTTGCCTTATATTACGTTTTACCAATATTTTTATACTCTGAAATACTCATTAATTGGAATTATTTCGACACGCTGAGTTACAAATTGCAGATAAAAAGACGGAAAATAACAATCATTGTTTATATTAAAATCATTTTCTTGTATTCACCCAAGAGATTAGTATTGAATCATTCTGTACAACAAGTCCTTCCATACATTAAATAAGGTTCTTATGCATAGTGCGACGACGTCACTGTCTCGATAAAACAAGAATGAAGAATCTTGACCTTCGGCTACTTGGAATATGCTTGGGATAGCTCCTTGATGAAGAGGGCATCCTCAGTGCAGAGACCCTCACCGTTATTAATTTGTCTCTGAAACGAGAAGGAAGATATGTGCATATTCATTGTTTGTCACATTTAACCAAAACTATTAAATTACGTCTTTAGTTTACATTGTACTTCGCTGTTGTTATAACATTCACTTTTGGATCAACATTTTACATTTGTTATATAATTAACATTTGGATTCTTAAAAATAAGTTTAAAAAGAAAATTGATCAAAAAAATACGTGTAGAAAAAAAAAACTATAATCTTATCCCTTTGAATTGGACAGAAAAAGGAAATTCAATCAAATACCGTCACTAAAAGAAATTTAATCAAATGCTGTTCCCAAAATGGACAATTACACAATCGTAAAGTTATGAATGACAACAAAACCCGTTTCATATAGAAAAAGTTAGATATGTATAAGTTTGTGGAGAAACTGAAATAATACTCTTGATATTTAAATGAATATTGTACATTTGAATTTAGGATTTATGGAAAAATATTGAAAAATCAATTTGCCAGCTTTCATTTTACTTTTTTATTTCTTTTCTTTTCTTAGTCTATGATGGTATTACAGTAATCTCAATATAGCACATCAATCTTATTAATCTCAATTTTATTTATGTACTGCCCTTGTTAAATCTTGTGATTGCTTTAAAAATACTTTTAAATAATACAGAAGTTCCAATATTTCAATATTCAATAGTTTGAAATGCTTTCGGCACATTTTGTTCTTTTTTCAGAACGACAAATTGAGAAGCATTTTCAGTGAGACGACAGGACAGTACCTATTAATACAATTCAATATTTGAGTGAAACCCTGAAAATTACTCTTTGTTTTAGTATCTGTTCATATTCAATAAATATTTTATTGCTTTAATGGATCATTTGTTTTCAGAAAATCATTGCATATTGTCAGTTTATATCGCGTCATTAAAATATATTGATTGTGGTTTTATTTTTCAATAAATATTATGGTGTAACTTAAACAAACTTTTTACTTTTCGAACAATTTCATCGTTTAGTTACGGTCTGGTCGATTTGATATGCTTTTTGTTTCATAATTTTTAATACTTTCCGTTATGCCTTGTTTTCGTAATGTTTAATATTGACACTGGCTTTCTCGCAAAGTTTGGCATAATGGAATAATGAAAATAATACAAGAGAGGATCGGAATAAGGAAATATTGAACAAACATAAGTCTTTAATCATGACCGGTAGTACTCTGTGTATAAAATATTATTATCTGCAAATTACATTATAGTAAACTAAGGGATTAATAGCTAAAAATATTATTAAATAATAAATTAATATATTTCTGGTATTTTAATAAAAAATATTTACTTAATGTAATGCATAAAGAATTATCAACAATCATATAATAAATATTTTTCATATATAGTTTAATAAATTAATTTTTAAAATTATTATTATTAAACCATATATTTAAAATAATCTTAAATTTCACGATAAAAAATTTATTTTATTTAATAGAAAAATATAATATATATATTGTATATGTATATAAAAAGGCAGACTTTAATTGGATTTTAACGTGTCTTACCACCTGCTACATATATATGCTTCCGCTAGCAGGTGGTCAAACACACTAAAATCAAAATAAAGTCTACCGTTATATACAATATATATATATATGATATCTAAACGGTGCACCCACAAGCCATATTAGACATATACAATATATCCAAATACAGCTCAAAGCAAGAAGCTTAACTAATTTATAGGTAAACATGGATTGGTACAACACGTTGTTGAACTCATTATCGGTAATGTTCATAAATCATACATAATAAAAATATCTTTAAATCCGCACTGTTACATCTCAACTTGCTAGAGGTCTTTAATACACGTAGTTGAAATACTTCAAGGATTACTATTATTACCAAATCAATTTTCATCATAATTATATAACTGATAATTCGGCTACATATTTCTTCAAATATTTCACATCATTTCTCATTATGAAAACTTTGTTTTTTATAAACATGTTATTTCATCATGTACAATATAATGGATTTTAATAAAATAATTGCTTGCAGTTTGTTTGTTTACACCAATTGAAATTATACAAGATAAAATTGTACATTCCGCGACATTAAATTTTCAAATTAATATTTACAATGTTTGATGGATTGTATAATCTGCTCATTCTGTGATAAAATAGACAATTAAGAATACCATAATATTAATTGTATAACATGTAAACTTGTTTTAAAAATGTTATGAAACAGACGATGAAATATGGCGGAATGCTCAATTATATATTTCCGATGAAATGTGAGTTATTAGTTGAGAGTTGGAATAGTTGGATAATTATAATACCAGGTCAATGTTCAGTTGCCATAGTAGCCGGCCACGTAATAGCCACATAGTAGCCACATAGTAGCCACATAGTAGCCACATAGTAGCCACATAGTAGCCACATAGTAGCCACATAGTAGCCACATTAAATGAATTATGACAAAATAGGCCTGACAATATTGTTAAGTTTAACTATTTCCTAAACATCCCGATATTCAAAGTAGCCTAGATGTAAAGTTACGGTTTAGCATCAATGTACAACGCAGGTCTAATTTATATAAATGCTTGTCGTACAGTAGAACAATGAGAATAAGTAGGAGAGGGGAAGATAAGTTTCTGAAAGATGTTGTCGGTTGAGCTAAACATCTGAGCCAAAGAGGCGTATTGAGTCATGGAATGGTAGGATCACTTGAGTGACAATCATTCCTTCCAATGTCGGCATGTTTTCCGGGATGTCGTTTACCGAAAATATAATTTATTCTGTTGCGGTCCATAATAGTAGTATGCACTGAAGTTTGATAAATAATTTACAACTATTTGAAGTAGAATTCACTTATTGTTGTTAGGTTTTATTTGAGTAAGTTCATTTGGGCGTAAGAGGGCTTTTCACTTTAAGTGGGCAAATATATTCTGATTTTCAACTACGCAAATAATTTGGGCCAACATAAAAAATATATTCTGACTCTAATTGCAGGCTCCAATATTTCTGATCAGTACCTCAAATACTTAATAACTGCCCAGCAGATATTTTCAGGGATGGAATACATTGGCTACTGATTGATTATTATTGATTATTGACTGCAGTTGACCGACAATATTTATTGAATTTCTATTTGCGACATGTTATTCTGGGAAGTGATAATTCACCGAATCCTGTAGGATTATATTTTTGGAAGGAAGAAAAATGCTTAAAAATGCTTAAAAATTAATAAAAATTATTGATGTTGCCTTTTTCCAGCATGTAAAGAAATGCAACATCTTGAAGTGTATCATATACATATATCCATATTCATGCTTTATATGTTACATGCATAAAAAGTTAGTCTTAATTGTGTTGAAATATGTTTTGAAAAATTAAAAAAACTTTACAGGTAACTGTTGTAGTTTAAGATACGTTTTCGTAATATATGTTAATAAAGAAGTCTCACTTTATCTATATTTTAGCGGTTATTGATTTAAATGGACGACGCCATTTTTGAAAACCGACCCATTTGTTTTGCTAGATTAATCATGGAAAGTAGTTTACAAAATATGTACTAATATGACATTTCAAAGGTTTCAATGTATTGTTTTACAAAATGTATTCATCACACTATAGCAACATTTAAAAAATGTTTATTTAGAAAATCAATAATTCTACCTTTTTATAAACAACAAACAAACAAAATATTTTGTAAATTGTTGCAGAGTGTGTTTCAGTATGGTGCGCTGTATTCGCGATTTTAAAATCATTCTAGTCGACCGGTCATTTATTTTCTCTTTTAATAAAGTATTTTATCATTTCAATAAAGAGCGAGCCTTATTTATATATATACAGTATATACATGTATATAGTATTATCATTTATATATTCAATTAGTAAACTCACCATAACGTTCTCTTTAATAGAGATAGGAATGCTGCACTGGATGGACTTCCTCAGTCGAAAAAAGTGGTATCCTCGTTTCAGTCGGAAGATCTGGTGACCCTTGTTCCTTCGCTTTGTTGGGTCTGTAGATAAAACAATTGTTAAGTAAGTATTTCATGCTGTTATTTCGTAACTTTTTGTTTTCATATAATTTTATTACAAATTTACGCTTGAGTCTGAACACACATAACACGCTATAATAACTGTATAACACAAAATGCTATTGTTAAAAAATGGACCAAATTTGAATATTTCAAATGATTAAGTCTGTTTCCTAATCTCCTTTACAAAAAAATTTAGATTATACAAAAATTTCCATTCAGTGTGTTACATAACATATGCTACGTATCAATATTATTGAGTGATTTAAATCATAGCAGTAATATTTGTTAGTTCAAAATATTCTTCTGTTTTGTAAGTAAACATGCATGAGAAAAAACAGTGACGTAAAATAATAAAATAACTATCAATATAAAATAAGAATCATCATCCTCCCACAGAACATCACTTATGAAATCAATTATTAACATTTTGACAACACTTACAATAAAATCAAAAATAATCACGATCTCTGTCGCAAGGTAAAGTAACTTCCTATTTCAAATTAAAACATTAAATAATTAAAACAAATGGCTGAAGAAGAGCCTATTACACAACGTAAAATCGAAACCAGTCATTTAACAACTAATTATTCCTCTTTCAGTATCATGGATAAGATTATAAAGCGCCTCCAAACGTGAAATGATAGATAGGAAGGGAGCAATGTAATTTATATTTATGTTTCATTATTTCTGGCGTTGTCTTATACATTATTAATTCTCTTGAATTACCTCTGAAATATCTTATTAAAATCATTCAAAAATAAACTTCAACATTGAATTGAATAGCAAGTGTTATATATATATATGTAAAAATACATATACATATATATCTCTTTTAACAGTAGGACTGTCTCGAAGGGAGGAGGGGGGTGAATCAAACATTTTGATTGGTCATCTGTAGTGCAAAATTTAAATCCGATTGGACTGAACATTTCAAACATGATTTAAATATCGATTTAAAAAAAAAATTTAAACGGTCACATCATTACTGGGACGTCATAATTACTATCAAATTTACCTCATAATAACAATCATAGTGACGTAATAATAACGAACACAGTTACGTCAGAATTACTAAAACAGTGACGTCATTATATGACTATTAGAGGACGTGTTTTTCAATGTTTTTTCTATGTTATGGAATTCCAAAATTATTTTTATATATAATACTATTGAAATACCAATATATGATTATTTTGTGATTAATTAATTCGATTTTGAATTTTGAATGAAGATTTTGAAATTAATTAATTCGATGATACAATGTTGAGGTTAGTTTTATATTTTAGACAAACTATTAATATAATGAGTGATACCATTGAACATTATACACAATATCTTTTTTAAACCAAAATTAAAGACATATTTCAGAGTATAAAAAATCATAACCGACTTGTCATGTGTTAAACTTTTAAATTCTATGTTACAATAATATTACTTTAATAATCAAATGTTTGTAATAGTCAATAACAACCTTCAAAGGGCAAACAAGGTGTAACTTTCTACAATAAATGAAAGTCATCGAACCGATTTCCTAAAATATTATATAAATATTGAAAACTTGATCATATATTTTTTAATATTTTTGTTTTTAATAAAAGAAATAAAACGCTTTGAATCTTTTGCAAATATAATTTTGCTAAATATTGTCTGAACTTAAAATAGTTGCTGTTTTTTCAGAAAGATAATAACAATTTGAAAATATAATTTAGGTAATACGTGTACATTTTTATATTTAAATTTAATTTTAAACATTATTTATAAAATTCTCATATCTGTTCCCATCCCTTCTTCTATTTTATTTAATATTAGTAGAAATAATATTACAATTGTATGTGTTACATATTTGATAGTTACTTATAACACAATTAAATCAAATTTCAAGACAGTTCACTTAAACTTTGTTTATTGAAGAAACTCCTTTCACTTGTAACGATTTTGTTATCGAAAATGTTAAATTTGATTATCGTTCTGTCACAATTAATTTATACAATGAAGAGAACACCACATATATATTTAATCACACAAAATGATAACGTTTCCGTGAGGTGGAACGCTAATGATGTTGTAATTCTGGCGAGGTATGTTTGACACCTTTACGCACCCCCCTCCCCCCTCCCCGAGGACGTATTCAATAGATGTGGTGTTTAATATAAATAATAGGGGACTCTTTAATTGGGACATTTTCATTTCATTCTGTAAAATCTGTGATAATTGCTAAAACGATATGCCTACATCATAACTGCTCCATCGCCCGGGATGGCAATTTATAATCAAAAGAGAATTTAAACATATTTATTTTGAATCAAGTTGTTTTCACGCCTCGGTGAAGCCACAGTAAAATTCCACTTTTTTTCTACATACAATGTGCTTTAAGTAAGGAATTATATACCTTTATATGACATCGTTTTAATATACTTATCTTTTAAACTGTATATAACTATATATAACTGTAGAAACACTCTCGGTGTAAATGAAACTTATGTTGAAATATCTGCCTTATAATACATACTCCAAATAAGTAATTTATAGCACGCAAGTGCTGCCAACAAGTTCATAAAACAAAATGTTAATGCTTTTCGACAGCTAAAATATGAAGAAAATATTAATCTATGTTACAATTATATTTATGAAGCACATGTTCTCTGTACATATGTATAATAAACCAAACAACATAATATGTAGAAAACATCGTAATTCGAAAGATTGAGACTAATTGAGACTAACATCCTTCATTCCTTATTAAATAAACTCTGCAGAACGTATTCATTATATATTTGATGATGAAAAAATATGTATTCAACCAAATTTAGATAAAAAAGAATCACGAAAATTATTTCAAATATTCAAATATTAAAAACACCCCCATTTATAGAAATCACAGACACACATATAAGATAGTGTAAATTAAACAATGTTTATACGGCAAAACTTGCATTATTATAGATTTTTATGTATGTAAAGAAAAACTAAAGTATAACATAATTAAAGAATACTTATCAATACATGAACAGAGTCACCTTTCCAGATGTATAATAAGTGTTTTTTTTTAAATATATTTTCTCCGTTCAACATGTATGTACATATAGAGTGAATGTTTGAGACTAAGATTAACAAGACTATCTTTAATATATATATATGTATATAAGCCTGTATCCTCACTTTTGCTTGTGTTATTGTTTTGGATAAATAGAGTTTCAAAACATTGTGTGTAAAAATATCAAATAAAATATTAACAAAATAAATTGTATTAAAACATACGTTTTTTATATTTTTAGTCGTATATATCCAATTAAAAGAAAAATTTCATTTCATTGTTAAATAATGTACAAATATATTTATAAATTTAAAAGAATCACATATTAGGTTCAAGGTTTGTTCGATTGACATTTTGTATAGAATAAAACATTGATTTAGAATTAAACACATTTTTTACATACTTTTTATTAGAATAGAATCGATAGACCAATTAAAACTATGATTAAAATATAATCGATAGATCAATTCAAATGATGATTAAAATATAATCGATAGACTAATTAAAATAATGATTAAAATATAATCGATAGACCAATTAAAATGATGATTAAAATATAATCGATAGACTAATTAGAATAATTATTAAAATAGAATCGATAGACCAATTAAAATAATGATTAAAATATAATCGATAGACCAATTAAAATGATGATTAAAATAGAATCGAAAGACCAATTAAAATGATGATTAAAATATAATCGATAGACCAATTAAAATAATGATTAAAATTAAATCGATAGACCAATTAAAATAACGATTAAAATAGAATCAATAGACCAATTAGAATAATTATTAAAATAGAATCGATAGACCAATTAGAATAATAATTAATAAAATTGTACTATTGACCGATTTTAAAGTGATTTTAAAAAACACAGCTAAGGCCTGTTTCACAAAATGAATAATTTTCAATATCATTATTTTTTCCATAATAACGTGACATATCGAATCTATGCTTTTCAAACATTAGTTATAAATCACATTTTAATTATTAAAAATTATTAAATATTTTAATTTTTTAAATCTAGTAACGGATAAATAACGCCTTCAAACGTATTCACTCAAACTTGTATGCTTTACATATTACTAATACCTTTTAATATTTTACGACTCAATATAATATAACTATTCAAATTTTACTCTCAATGATGAATATTTTACTTATGACCATAACTACATAGACCAACCATGACGACTAAAGTAATGAAAAAATAATAGATAAAACACTCTTACAATTTACGTTGATCAACAATCCTTTGAGGTAAGTAGACTTAAACTTCATTATTCGTCGCGTCAATTATTTTATACTATATGCAACTAAATTGTAAGTCTAAAGTAAGTCATTTACAAGATGTTTGATTTAGGTTCACATTCGTGAAGTGTTACCCGTAATAAATATTCGACAACGTTGACAATATTTACCAAAACTTTCCACTCGTGCGCTCTATTTCGTCGATATATGTAAATGTGTCTTCAATAAACGTTAATGACTACAATATTATTCTAAACATATAAAACGGGTATGCTTGCTCACTTCGTTTATTAATTGTAAGCATGCATATATCATAAATAATCCATTCTTCATGAAAATAATAATTGAAAATTTAAACATATTTTATGAAGAGAAAATAATCAAATACTACATTCACGCGAATTGTAAAATTATACACTTTAAAAAATAAAATATTGAATTTAGAATATATGGTATGAGTATTACACCTTATAATCTCAGATCATATTAAAGTTTATAAAGAATTTTTCCGCGTCGTTTTTATATTTGCTTTTTTACTTTTGTGAGGTAGGTAATACTTCTTCTATCCACTAAATCTACATTATCTTTATACAATAGATAAATAGTTATCATTTTGTTGCATATTTTTACAGCTGCCTTTTCTCTTGTATCTGCAAGGTTATTTCTTATATAATTTATTACTTTAGGTAATGATATTAATCTAACAAAAAAAATTAATTTTACCGTCATATTATTAGTCAATTTACCATATTTGATGGAATGTATGTCCGATCCAGGTTCTGAATAAAAGATGGGATCCATCTGATAAAATATTATCCTTTATTTAACCGTTATTTCTGTTTCGACAGATTCATACATAATTGATAATCTAAATAACTATAACAAATATACGGTTGTATAGAAATATAATTACAATGAACGTTTCGTTTGGTTTTGTGAATCTGACGTCATGTTAGATACAACAAAAATAATTTAGAATTGTCGCAAAGAAGTTACGATGGGATAGCAGCTTGTTTATATTGTTCCACTGTTATTTTGCACGCGTGAATAATTAATACGGTATCTATTAAAATTGACAGAATTACAAGTTTAATTTTCACTTTTATTGAGTGAAAATTTTAATAAATATTATTAGTTAAGGTATATATAACATAATTACTATAAACATATGTTTTTAACATTGAAGTAATATTAATTATTATTCAAACATAAATGCAAGCGGAATATCTTATACTTTAAGCAGTATGGTATAATGAAGCAGTTTCAGATATGAATATACATATAGACTGACTTGCACGACTATTTTTACCAGAAAAGTATGTTAGAAGACAAAAAATATAATAACCAAAAGAAAATATACTAACTATATAAATTACTGATTACATTTAATAACCCTCTATGCAGGTGAAAAGACACGGTTATAGTTACAAATAATATGCATTAGTGAATTCTATAATTTTACATTAAGGAATTTAAGATCTTCATTTTATGTTCTTCAGATTCATATTAATCGTTTCACCTTTCATTTCAGGTAATTGAAGAGGACGTTATAATCAGTTAATATTGATGCTAAATAATCATTCTCAAGTCGAGATAATTTATCAAAAACCGAATTTTTACTACCCTTGAAAATTCTTTTAATTATAATTTTGTTTTAAAAGTAGTGGCATAAAACGTTTACGCGCACTTGAATTGATAATTTTACTCACTCAAATTAATATGCTCACTTGGCCTTCGGCCACGTGAGCAAAAATAAATTAGCGTGAGTAAAAACCATCAATTCGCGTGGCGTAATATACTATTATATATATTATATAATGTACACATATCAACTATATTTTGTGCACGTTTAATAATGAATGACATTTCTTTTAAAGTTAGCTATTCTGTCAGACTCGACTACGTATTGTATGTTATAATTCACATAAGCTCAAATGTTGTAACATTATATACACATTATTTAAAAGCAAAAAAACTATATTTTAATAATTAAATTTTAAATCTACGATAATCTATGTCTGTATGTGCCAAATTGTTTACGAAAAATATTTTTATGGCGTTTTATGCAAAAGTTGAAATATTAACATTTATATTAATGTATTTTAATTTATGACAGAATCAGAATGTTATGAAAGAAAATAACGATAAATATTTTCAAAAAAAAAATATATCACCAGCATTAACATGTTACAATTTTTTTTAAACAATGTTCTTGCTCCCTTCCACCCACCTATCCCTCCCGACTTACCGCTGAATTGGCCGGAGACATCACCCACCACTGCAAGGAGAACGACTACCAACAGAGCGAGAATGCAGAGGTGCTTCATACTGGAAGAGATTGGAGGGAAATCGTCAAAGAGGAAATGTCGAGTCCGGCTTTTACACTCACAATAAGCGTGACGGTGTGCATCAGTATTATATATATATACAATGGGTGTGCTGAGCTCAGAATGAGGAGTTGTTGCTAGCGAGCCTATCCCCTGCCTTACAGGAAAGAACGAAAATGCGATTGGAAAGAGGACGGAATTAACGGGGTTTCTAATTAATCGTTCTGTTCTTAAACTGAGAAATGGTATAACATTTACATTTGCATATTTTGCCTTTATAATAATTAATAGTCGCCCATTGTCAAGTTTGCTTATCTCTTGATGTGCAGAGGTAGGGCTAACGACCCTAGAGAAAAATAAGTTGTTCCGACTCTGAAAATCATGTTTACAGTTGATGAGACAGTGTGTGTGTTTAAGATTTCCAGCTCATACTTCACTGATGCATGCAGGGTTTGAGATCTAAAGAGGCCATCAAGTATCGTTAAATGTTCTCCCTGGATGATAGCAGTTTTAATAGCGAATTTATAAACCAACAGTTTTATCTATCAGAAATATACATTGTTTCCCCCCCCAAAATATTGAAGAAACCGTCCACAAACATTCGTTTTATTAACTAAGACTATCGCTAGTTTTTCAAATTTTGATGAAATATGCTTTAAAATTAAAATTGATAATATTTTGATCGCGAAATTTTGTAATATTATTTTTAATGAATAAAAGATATAAAACGGTTATAAAATATGAAACAGAAAAATATAGAAGGCACATTTGAATCGAATATAAGTATGTCCATTTTTTAATTTTAATAAAAAATAACATTGGCTCAAAACTTTGGATTAATAATCTTCTGTGAAATGTCTAACTATATGTACGTTCAACAATACGTTCAGCCACATATTAGACTCGTGTTTTAACTTTTCTTAAGCTAAAAACTATTTCGAAAGGTCAAAACTGATCTCACTAAATACCGATTCCAAAAATCAGAAAGTCTAAAATAGTAATAAGTATGGTATATTCATCGGAAGATAACAAAAGAAAACACAGAAAAATAATGACGGAAAAAAAAGAGTATTTGTTTTACATAATGAGAAAAAAAACCTATACATACTTAACTGACAATTTTATCTGATTTATATTATTATATTATATTTTTATTTCCAGAAAACATAATATTGATTGTCCGTCCTATGGTCTGTATGGGCGGCTTAGTCAGTTCCAGAGGCTCTTCGGGGCTGTTTTATGGTTTATTTATGAGATCATCAGGCTCTCTTTATACGCTACTACGCCCAGTTTGCAGTGTGTGGTACTTGACATGACTGGCTCTGTCTCTCATTAATTAATTCATATTTGTGACTTATGAGATCTAAGGTTACTTATTTTCCGGCTTGTGTAGGCTGTCCTTTACTCTGCTCCCCATTGTCATCAATAGGCCTATATCGGTATCAGAGATAGGCTACACCTAATGACAATAAAGATGGCTAAAGTTTCACAAAAGTTGAAGTCATATTTAAGAATGGTTTTCCATTGAATAACAAGCATTTAATGTCATAATACGTCATAATCTATAAGTGACCATTCTAAAATTAAAGTTAAAATATGCAGACATCGAAAAAACAAATATAAATATTTTACTACATAAATGTTTTATATGTATTATATACGCATGAATTTTTGTATTTGACAACATATGTAACAGATTGTCATTAAAATATTCATTAAATATTTCCATTCCACAATAATTAAACGTACTCATTAAGAATGGTTATTGTATATACATTTCACAGTTATACCTTTTCATTTAAAGGTATCCCAAATGTCGGAAATGCAAATCCACTTATTGCAGACTACCTTTATCTTTCTTGGAAAAAACTCAATTTTATTAATAAACCTGAAACTCTCAATTCTCAGTTAGCCCTTCAACTTTCTAATAAGAGTCGTTATTTTTATGACATAGAAACTCCTAATATTCAGGATTTTCTTAACATTTCTAACGATATATACCCATAAGAACTTGTTTTACAACAAAGTTTATCCAATAATGTACATGACACATTTTTATATACAGATGGTAAAGTTTTCAAAAACATTTTAATACAAAAATCTCCACTTAAGGTGGACAATTTGAATTTTGATGATATTTTATGATATCTTTTGTAATTTCATTTAGTAATATCTGTATTCTTTTCGATGATTTTGTTTTAGATGTTGTCTCATCTTTGACAAACTGGTTTCTCGTGGTTTTAATAAAAATATTCTCATTAAAAAATTTAGAAATCTAATTTTACCAAAATTTAGTCAAACAATATACACTTGAATGTGATAATAGCTTTTTTAATGATAGCCTTAATTAAAAGTCTAAAATAAATAAAATATAAACTTTTACTTATCCTGAGATTACTACACCTAACAATTCTGCCAATCTCAGAAGTTCCAATTACCATGTACCTCTTGATTGACCTTGTAAATATTTATAATTCTTCTTATTTAGCACCCGTTCTTCAAGTTTTATCTATCTGCACTCAAATAGTTCCTTTTATGTTGATCAATACCGATAGTCATTTTTGATTATCTTCTTTAATTGCTTATTGCAATTCTAATAACAGATTCAGCAACTACTTACAAATTAAAAATTGTTCATCTTCATTAGAATCTTTCTTTGACAAGTCTAACCAGCAGGATGCTCATGAAAAGCTTATTTATATCTTTGTAATTTAATTGATAATACTAAGATCTCACCAAATTCTGCTCCCACATTTATTTTTGCTGGGCAGAACAATCTGTCATAAAAATGTAAAGCTTGTTTAATTAGAAAATCCATTTATTGTAAATTGTATTATTAAATTATTTCACAAAAAGATAATACTGTTATTTTAAACCAATTATTTCTTACATTATAAAATATTGTCATTATTATTTTATGAATAAACAACATACATAGATTATAACAGTTCACCACCATCCTGTTATGTTTGCACTTTGCTAAATCTATTCGTTACCACTTGATCTAGTAGAGTTAGTTTTTTGTTATTATTTGTCCTGTGGGCCACTACATTATCTACATGTAAAATCTGGTAAACCTTGGTTCAAATGTGATGACAATATCCTTTCCAAATGTAAATCCAATTTAAACTTTTTTAATGCTACAACAACTTACATGGTATTTTATAACTTAATTAATTAGGTGCTAGACTATGGCAATAGTGATGGTGTGCGCACATAAACTAGTAAACTATGGCAATAGTGATGGTGTGCGCACATAAACTGGTAAAATATGGGAATAGTGATTGTGTGCGCACATAAACTGGTAAACTATGGGAATAGTGATTGTGTGCGCACATAAACTTGTAAACTATGGGAATAGTGATTGTGTGCGCACATAAACTGGTAAACTATGGGAATAGTGATGGTGTGCGCACATAAACTGGTAAACTATGGGAATAGTGATTGTGTGCGCACATAAACTGGTAAACTATGGGAATAGTGATTGTGTGCGCACACAAACAGGTAAACTATGGAAATAGTGATGGTGTGCGCACACAAACTGGTAAACTATGGGAATAGTGATGGTGTGCGCACATAAACTGGTGAACTATGGGAATAGTGATGGTGTGCGCACACAAACTGGTAAACTATGGGAATAGTGGTGTGCGCACACAAACTGGTAAACTATGGGAATAGTGATGGTGTGCGCACAGTATTTTATTGTATTTTATTTTTAATTAAATATTTGTAGCTGGATGATAAAACATTCTTTTTGTTTGATTGTTTTAATTCGGTACTGAATGCTGTTTCCTTTAAATCATCGGACCAATATATATTCTTTTATTTTGTAGTCGTAATGAGGAATGAAATGTCATCTTGGTGGGAAATCCCAGATTCAAATCCCCTGGTTTTTATGAAAGGGAGTCGCCGACAGATATAATAAGTTAAAAATTGAAATGTCTTTAAACATAAACTTATACAAACATTCCTTATAATATTATATAATCCTTTTATAAAAAGCACTATAATATCGCCAACATCAGATAAAGGTTACTACTTCCCCGTCCGGTAACCGGAGATAATTTGAAAAGGTTCCGTTTTGACTGACACGTGAATCCGGTATTGTATGAAGAAATTAATGAATTACCGATATCATGACATCCTTTTCTGGGGAAGCGCACAGAGACCTGAGCGAGCGTTACATCTTTAGCGATATCGTTTACATCGATTTTTATCTCAACGAAACGACTCATCCGTTTACTACATTCAAGAATATGTCGTTAATCGATAATTTAATTTCGATCGATTTCTATCATTCTTTAATTGGTGTTTTCTTTTCATAGTCGTTTGTTGTTTTTGCAACGACCGCGTTCAAAGCAGCTATCTGTACATTGATATAAATAATTTGGTAAATATTTTGTGTCGGCATAATATAAAGAAAGAAATTATGGCTCTACGAGTTTTGTAGGTGTGATTAGTTAAACTTTGCCTGTGTCTTACTTGGCTGCTTTGCCGTCATTGTGTTTCCTTCGTTTTCATTGGCTAATAATAATAATAATAATAATAATAATATTTATTTAACGACAATTCAAGTAATATCAAAGTCGGTCAAGGGCCATGATTCTGGAGAAGTGAGTAGTTTATGAAGCGCGCCCACTTCACCAATGACTCTTAAAGAGTCACGGGCACTCACATTTTTCATATAATTTTCTCACATTTTTTTCCATACCAAACGAACCCATAAGGGTCGCTAACTATCGACT
>JAUZND010039002.1:0-21393 GCA_034780555.1 Coelogynopora nodosa
TGAAAAAATATTGTCATAATTAAGAATATTCTCAAAAAATTTCGGGAAAATACTGGCCTGAGCAAATATAATTTTGGAAGCTAAAGGGTTAAAGAAAATGATAACAAACAGTAAACGAAGTTATGAAAGCTTTAATTACGTATAACACGAACTATATTTTCGATTTCACATTCTGAATTTATGGACTATATAATAATATGTACTAAGTGGTGTCTTTCGTTCATGTTTAACATATATTGACGTCAACGCTGACTGTATTTAAAGTTAACAACCACTTTTTTCACAAACAAATAGCCAATTAGTTTTTAAAATAGATATACGTTAATATAATTGTAAATAGTTTTACATAATTTTTTTCATTAATGTATTATTAATTTTTTTGAAAAAACTTTCTCCATAGCGTAGAAAATAATGAATTGTTAATTAATAAACCGTTCACGGTGTAGGGATATGCTGTAAATGTAGTACAATGCCCTTCACACGATTATACTCAGTAAATTCAATATGGCAGATGTCTTGAAAAAGGTTTGGCATTGCAAATGAATATGCAACAAAATAAAGAAATAAATATCTAAACTATTCACATACAAAAAAGATAAATCTAAATAACGTTCGTAAATGGATTAATTTTTATGTTATTGTAGAAATAAATGTAATCGACAGCTATTTATTTATATATTTGTTTTATTGAACATCTATTATTCAGAAATGATAGCAGCCAATTCGCCGTAAAAACAATATAAGAATATAACCGCAATGTTAAAAAGAATTTATTTATCAAATAAAAATCGACAGTTTCGATCTCTAATTGAGGGTTTGTGGGTTTATTCTTCTATCTATTATTCAATTCGGTTTGTTTTTTAGCACATTTTGGACATATGAAAGATTCGCTGACACTGTAAATTTACACAATATCGAACAGACCAAATGTCCTGAGAATATAATCTCCAGATGTCCTCCCCATAGAGGATCATTTGCCACTTTGTTAGCCAAAAATAAAACCAAAGCTCCCTCGAGACGTCCCATGAATTCGGTACCTGAAAAGACAATAAAAAGTTGTAAGGGCAAGCCTATACAAACAAAGTTATACAAAGTATATAATCAGTAACGGTAGACATAAAATGGGGAATGCTGCACTGTGTACCAGACATATTATAGTGTGACGTACCTGTTATGCATACATTTTGTTACATTAGAATTATATTTTGCATCAAACTATAATAGATAAATTAGGATACCATGACATTGCATCGTACATATTTACACCATAAAATTGAAATATAGATAGTGTGTTAAGTTTAAAAATCGTAATACTGAACCCATTTGCTTTAATTTAAAATAAAACGAAAAAGTCTAAAAGCTATATACATTAATAAAACTCAGAAACCGTTAAATTAATTAATATAATAATAAATTAAAAGTATATATTGAAACTCTTTGGAATGTTTAACAGTCTCTTGTGCAATCCAATGTCCATGGGAAACGAAAGGGGGTATAGAAAGTGCTATATACGTACTATAATATAACATATTCATTCTAAAAAAAGTCAAAAAAACTATCCTTTGTAAAGCCTATAAGTGGCTATAAACAATTAACATTGTTATGTATCAATACATAGTCGTGATATTTTTCTTAAAGCGATTCATTCTCTGTTTATTATACTGCTGAAGTAAAATGTGTGTTAGTAGCTCGAACTCTTTAAAATACCTTCAAGCATGCATTATCTACGGAATAAAGAATAGCATGGACAGGTATATTATTATATTTTTATTTGTGATTCAATATATATAATATTATTTACTAATTTCAATTAATCAGGATTAATCAAAAAATAAATAATAGGTGAATATTTCGTATACATTAGGACTATCGCTGTGTAAGAGAAGTAGGTCTAATGAACAAAACCAAACATTAAAGTATTTAAATAAATACACGATTTGCAACTAAATTAGTTTTTCTCGACAACATCCACATATCTTGAAAATACATTTACATCATAGATATTGGCAATTCCCTAAAGAAAACAAAATAAAACAAAAACAAAACGAGAACGTTGATTTCATTGGCTGCCAGCAGATATCTTATTTAATATATTTCAAGCTATTGGTTTAGAATAGCGCATTGATTTATTGCAAGCTGAATACATAATCCACATAGCACACTATTTATGGCACGTAATGATAGATAAGAAGGTGGTAAATTTAGGGATGCAAATGCATTTGACCCAAACAAAAGATTCAAAGTATGATTCAGTTGACTTTGGTAGTTGGTTTATTGGCTCTCGTTTTATCAGCAAGTACCCAAAACTGGTGTCCTGACAAATGTGACTGTACTTCTCAACTTGACGAGGTCTACGTAGTCTGTGAAGATCTGGTTAAATATCCCTTAGGTAAGTTTATTTGATTCTGTTTAACATTGTGTAAACATACTCTATAATCCTAAAATATTAATATTTTAGTAAAATAATTACGCCTAATATTTTTTAATTTTTTATTTCAGCTGCATAGCATAAGAAATTATTTAAAAAAGTTGTTCATAAATGTATATCAGAAATTATATATATATATATAATTTTTTTTCTTCTCTGAAATGAAAATTCCTTTCTTTAAATCATTTACAATAAGTTATTTAAGAACATAATATTTATGTTTTTTGACGATCTCTTTCTTATTAGTAATCGATTAAACGATATTATAAGGTTTATACACAATTTGAACATTGGAATTAAAAACAAAAATATTTTTATTCAGCCTAAATAAATATATTCAAAAAACTATTAATATATATTTGAGTGTTTTACAGCAACTTTAGTTTCAAATTATAACAACCAAATAACAAATATAAGCAAATAACAAGCAAAGCATGTTGAATGTCATTCAACTTAAATGAATGTAATTAATCATGTACTTATTCAACAAATATATATATCAATATTATTTATCCGCCGTTAGAAGTTTACAGTTTGTACTAAGCAAATATTTAAAGTTGACAGTATTCCTATATGGTACATTAAATAAGAGAACGCATACCTATCGGTTGCTTATATTACATATAGATAACTTTTAACTTGCAATATAAACAGAATTGTACTTATTTAAAGAAACACAGGCATCCAACATTTTAGAATACCGTTTTATTTATAAGAAGACAGACAATTGTTTAGAATAGGGAGTACATAAATGATTTAAGGAAATAGAACAGTCAAATACAAATAAAGTTATACAGTATACAGGGGTGTCAGTTACCGGTTGGTGAAACGGTTGAAGTAACAAAAGAATTATTTCCTTTTGTATATAAAATCAACAGCAAAATCGAAGCATTCAAAAAAAATCAATAAAGCAAAACAGATTAATCATTATTTAGGAATGTAAGCTGAAGTAAAATAAAAACAACGCAACCAAACACTATAATAATGCACAAAATCTATTTGGCGACAGAGATTTTTGATCATTAAAATGAGAAATATGCTTCTCTATCCCCCAAGTTATTTAGAAATCAGCTTACTAGATAAATTGATAAACCTTTTAGATTGGGTAATCAAGATTGTAATCAAGTTATTAGTATGTATAAAGGGAATATTAAACGGGAAGGAACTTCACATTTAGCCAAACGTTGCAACTTTTTTTGTAGTATTGTCAGAAATAGTGCAACATGTGTGCATAAACTATAGTAGGATTAATCTAGACGTAAAAGAAAAAATTAATAATGAATCAACATGGGAAAACTTAATGCACCGACTGATTATAATAGCTTAGTTTACATCAATTAACAATATTTCAAAAATGTGTAATAAATAACTGGTATAAGCAATTTATTTATTATTCATTTTTCAATGTATCATGATATCTAAACACAAGAATAATATATTAATGGTCCAGGGTCTGATATAGTGTGTGCCCCCATACAAAACTATACATTTATGATACCCCTTTCATTCTTAAAATTTGAGCCCACTTTCGGGTAGCTTTTTCGGTAGCATACTTAGTATTTTATATTTTATTTCAATAGTTAGTCTATATTGCAACTTTCCGAAATATTAGTTCCACTTTTCACAGTGCCTTATTCCCAATACCCTTTCTTCTTTGCAGTGTCTAATTACTTACTTATGTTAGAATGCCTTGTTTCCGATGTCTGTCAATATCTTGTTGTCCGATCAATTTTGTCTGCTATATAAGAAATTGTGAACAAGACGAATACAACTCACTCCACCTCAAAGTGTTGAAGATGACGGAACTTGAAGGTGTAAATAGTTTAGAACCGTTACGTCGATTCATGTCGAAACAATGTTTCATTGGATAATACAAAAAAAAATTGTTGACGAAGTATAAATTAACATACAACTTGTAGTTACATCTTGTTGCTGAATGACGTCTCATATCAAATGAAACGAACGCATAAAATGAATTTTGTAGGTGTTACAAAAATGGTTTAACCTATAAACCGAACATTTATTAATTTATCAGAACAGAAACGAAATCAAAATTTATTTTAACAAATGAAAAGAAGAAGCTCATATAACCATACAATTATATTAACTATGTTAACATTTTATTATATATACATACACAGACATTACAATTTTTACACGATTACCCAGGTATCGTTATTTATTCATTCATTTGACTCATTTAAGTAAAATCAATACAGAGAGTGGAGTCAACTATATAGCCTATGCGGAAAGAAACAGTTGATTAATTAATTCATCACTATTGAGGTTACTAAGAGCAGACCGAATTATATAATGTGGTTTAACGACAAGGTTAACTATGGAAAGAATTAATAAATGAGATTATTTAGTATGAAGTCAGCGGTTGTGTGCAATACTTTCAGGTTTAAAGATTTTTAATAATCTTTTGTTTCTCTTTAATGCCATTATTTACAAGAGCAACGGATTTAGAAAATTACGAGTACTTTATTTCATTATACAATTTCATATTCAATACCACTATTATTTTCAATAGTACGTAAATATGAAATTATGAAAGCTCATAAGAACAAGACGAAATAATGATTAAACAGTATAGAACTATCGGACGGTTATGTCTTTCAATTGCCAAAAGAAGGTGGGGGGGTTTGTCGATTATAAATGTCTACATTTATTTAAATTTGTAGCAGTTTGTTTGAAATTTGAGAAAATTCGTTCACCCTCCTTTGAAAAATGTGGAGTCACGTCTATTGTTAGATTACAAAAGAAAAATTAGATAGACTACACAAAAAATAATATGCATTAGTCTGATCTTTATTCATGGTTCGAACGAATCTAAATATGTCATGTTTATTTGCTTCATTATAAAAAAGCTCATAAAAAATGGAGATATATTTTTCAGTTTGACAAATACGTATTTTTCATAAGCTTTTTTAAGTAAGATAAACAATATATATAGGCAATACAATGATTTGATTAATTTAAGATGTAGCAAACTATATAGGTATATATAACTTGATATTATAAGATAAATACGGCTAAACAGCTTATATTGAAAGACAACATTTTCAAATGTGGCGCCAAGTATAAGAAATGCGATATGATGTATATTTGCGTATTTGATGTATAGCCAATAATATTAAATGTCGAGTCAGATTATGAATGATATATAGCCTATATTAAATTTTGTTATCGATATTGAAATAAAAGTATGAATAAAAAATATACTGCAATTTTGGATAATATGTGAGTGTATCTCTTCGTAGAATAACCAATCAAACTATTTTGTGTAGAATACTCGTTCTATATTCGATAATGGTCACCAATGTCTAAATAAATAGGGAGGTTTTATTTACATATTTGTTGCTTTGGTGTAAACTTCTATTAAAATATCATCACAGTTTACTTTTAATTTGATCAAAACTAGTTATTTTTTATTTATCCTAACAATTCGCCCATTGCTTTCTCTATTAATAATTGTCCCCATGATCCTTGTTAACTGCTCTCATTGCTACTAGTGATCATCTCCTTTTTAACTTGATTAATTATATCATTAAAATGTAATAGCTACGAAACATTATACGCCTTTTAGTTGACATGAAAAAGAGTTCTAGTCAAAGCGTATGTTTAGTGTAGATTATACATATATTTTCAATTTATACTTTTTAAAATATTACAGTATTACAATATAATATGTATTGGTTATAAAATGAGGACATACTCAATAAAGAAAGTAGTAAGCGTTAGAGCAGGTTGCCAGCGCTAAATTTGTATAATGTATAAATGGAATATAAGATTTTCAACTATTTTCTTTGATATATTAAGGTAAATATTTCGAATAATAAAACGAAAGTCGTTAATAACATTATACACTACAACAAATTGGAAACAGCAATGATCGAGAGTTAGAAAAGTATACATGTAGTTCGACATAATAAAAACAAGTTACATAAATACACCAATAGAATAACATAACAATGTAATATAATAGATTTTATGCAGAGATATCAAGATGTGTACAGAATACAATGCAAACTAAGATTTTAAAATTTTACAACCAGTATTATCATATACTATAAAGTGCTACCGGCCACAAGTTTTAATATATATATATTTAGTACACTCCACAATGTTTCAACATATATATCCACCATGTATATCTGGACATGTAAACATAATGTATACAAACCTGACGTTATTGTGTACTTAAGTATATTTAATATTCAAGAGTATGCTACAGTATACTGTCCTAACATTAATGACAGAGAATATTATGAATACCCCAAAGTCTAAGAAGACTTATTTTCTACATCGTTTAATGTCTGTCTGTTCACACAAACTCGGTGGAGCTCAAAATGATCCACACAATATAGCTCGTGAATAAACATTGTAAAAATTGTTACCCAACTGAAAAATCGTATTTTATATTATTTAACTCATATTAATTCATAACATAAAATTATTTATATCATCGCAAGTGTATTCCTATTTATGCAACAACAAATGTTAACACAACAACAGATCTCGACTTAAGTGCCGTAGCAAAATAATTTGATCTATATTTTACACATATCCAGCAGACATGAAACTCTTCTCATTTATATCTGTCAGCTTTGCCAACGAACACGACACACCTACTGCTCAAGTGCGACGGTCTCAAGAACTCGGAAGGTCAGCCAATAGCACACTCGGGTACAATAACACGCATCCCAGAGCGTGTATTGCAGAAGTTGACTTCTCTCAAGAGTTTCAATATCGCGAGCTGCCCCATTTCCCAATTGCCAGCACAAGCTCTGACTGACCTGGTTAACTTGACACATGTCAACCTCGGTAAGTTGAGCAGTGAATAGAGTTGTATAGTTAGATAATCAATTTCTTGTGTAGTTCATTATTGGCTCCCTTTATACGAAAATCTCAGAGATACATTATAGATTTAACCAACTTGAGAATGGTTTAAAAATTACAAGATTAAATATAGAAATAATTCATTTGAATTTTCTTTTGTTATCTTTTGAAATAAAGAGGAATAAAGCCGTGGCAAATAATGATTAGATTTTTTAAAACTAATTCATACAATCAAGAATAAAGTATTAGACGGCCGTAGCCTATTTTATAGTAATGTTTTTGTGATTACATAGTAAGTTGTACTCTGTGATATAGTTAATACTTACATGTTATCAAACGAGTCTCACTATTTAAACAGGCTGTCTCATTTGGAAAATATAATTATGGGTTATGGGGAAATCGCTTTATTAAATAAATCTAAATAAAAACGTTTTTTTTCTTCTATTTTAGAAAATACCCTCATCACAAAATTAGATGGCGACATATTTTTAAATTCCTATAATCTTCGAGAAGTAAGAATCGAAAGGAGCGGTCAACTCAGGTCAATCGATCCAATTCTATTGGCAGGACAGACCAATCTTCGTCGCATCAGTCTTTCAGACACCCAGCTGGCCGGATCAGCGATCCAATACGCTATTCAACATCTTAGCAAGACACTGCGACACTTTAGCTGGAAGAGGAGCAAAATTCCGGTCACAATTCCAGTAAACACATTCAAAGTCTTCAAATTTGTGGAACTTGATTTAACAGAGAACCACTTAAGAGAACTCGACTTCCTCATTTACACACGAGCCAAGCGTCTTATACTGAAAGGTAACTCAAACATCTATCAGCCAGTTAATTTTACCACGTTTAAACGACTTCGGCACACACAACACCTCGATTTAAACAATTGCAATTGGAGCTATCTCAGCGGAGATCAAATGCGTATCTTCGCCAACCTCAGGGTTCTTCTTCTTCGACACAACTATCTCACTCAGATATCAGCAGATCTGCTCACCGCCCTCCCAAAACTTCGCCTACTCGACATTAGCTACAACCTGATTACAACACTGTCGGAGTCCCTGCGAAACTTTTCTGTCTTTCAAACTCCCGCTAACAACAGGTCGGAATCAGTGGCGCCAGCGGCGGGGGTGTCAGTTGTCGACAACCGATTCCACTGCAACTGTGAGATGTCCTGGATTTTGGCGAGTCAACGTGACAGCCTTGCCAATCAAATCCTCTGTCACTCGGGCAACCCGGCTCAGTATATATCGGGTCACATGCTGCACAGACTCAGACATGATATACTTCACTGCTCGAGGCCGAGCTCCCCGACTGTGGAGGCTGACGCTGTGGTCTATCGGGCGGATAAACCGTCACATCTTCCACGACAAGTCGAGGTAGGGTTGCCGATTAGATACACATGTCATTCATTGACTATTCTCAAGTGGTGTCTAACTCTAATGTTAGTAAGAGAACTGCACAATGTACATTTAGATTATTTATTTTTATAAATATATCAGATAATAAAATTGACATTTAATTAATAAAAACATATAAAAAATACACTATGACGAAAGTAGATGCTAACATAAATTGGTGTTAAATGTCTTAACATTGAAACTATTAAAAGATTTTTTTAAATAGAGGTAAAATGGCAATCAAATAATATTTAAATTTTAATAATATTTTGGTTTATAAGGCTGATAAGAATAAGAGTTTTTACGTCTGCATTTTTTGATGCAATAATTTAAAGATATCATTATTTTATAAGTTATTCTTTTTAGAAAGTTTTAAAGATAATTGAAGGTATAACAATATTATAATACGCGTAAGGATACATGCTATATGAAAACCTTAAATAATTTTTTTATTAAAAGTTCCAAATTAAATCAATTTACATTATTGTAATGAATAATAATTTAAAAATACAGTTATATACTAGCAGCAAACAAACACAATGTCGTGAGATTTATGATGAAGGATAACGGATTAAATAAATATACCTTATTATCTGATGGACGTTAATGGTAGTAAAGTGATCAGATGTGATTAATCGTACATGTTTATTTACTTACAATTGTTTCAGCATTTATGCCCATAACAAGAGACAGTGAAATGTATTTCTAAGCGTTTTATTTCAACATATTATGTTTAGTGTAAATTGCCTCCCCCCTTACCTACTACAGAAACGGTGTGCTTTGTATGTGCAATAGTTGATAAGGTAAGTTGACCGGTATGAAATGTTTACTATAAGGCTGTCAATCAAAGACATTATAAAATAATTAATTAAATTTACATAAAGAATTAATGATTCGTGATGTGATTTAAATTGAGAATATGATCATAATTTAGTAAAACATTTAGATTAATGTTAGATATAAAATTTGAATGCTGGGTTTTCTCCAATCTAATTACTATTAATTATAAATTTCAAAAGAAATAAAGATTTTAAATTATTTTCATTAAAACAGATGTTAAGAGTCGATACTACCTACACAAATATCGGAATTGCGGCTAAAAATCGAAACTAGAACAGAGAACACATAACATTTTTGGGTGACTAGGAAATCAGTTCGTTCAATTTTTTCTTGTCAAATCTATTTTGAAATTTAATCTGATGGGAGTTAAATTTAAACAAAATAATGTGTCATGAAATTAATATGTAAATTATATTTTATAAATAAATAATAAATAAAACAAAATATAAATGATAGCTATATTGTAGTACATAAACTATGGTATTATGGTCAGAATGATTCCTAATATATTTAACGGTATGTATATAAACTAGATTTAGTTTAATATAAAGCATTAATGCCTTTTAATGGCGCAATATAAGGCGAGTTATGCCCGTAAAGATCCGTTGAAAATATGTAGATATATTTGAATAGATAACCGAGGTCAATAAAACGTTACAATTATAAAGGTTACACAAATAGTGTATATAGTGCACTGATCTCATGGCCGGCTCGGATCACAAGTTGATTTTCCTCTTGAAAACTTAAGCTATATTATATACTGTGGTAAAAGTCTTTAAATAAGATAAATTAATGTCCCATAATGGTTTCATAAAAGTATGCGAAACTGTCTTGTGACAACAGTTTATACAAGTTTAAAATCTATACAACTATATATATACAAGGTTGATATCCGGAAAAGGAGTTATGTAAAGGATATACAAGATGTCGAAAATAAAATGTGATCATGTGAATAAACAAATGTAAGCGGCTTCCGAAAATATTATCACAGAAATATAAACGTATGACGGCCAGATATACAGCAGGTCAAATGTCACAATGCATATGTTTTAATAAATTGTTGAACGCGCACGATTTGAGGTATATTAGAGAAAACTGAAAACGACTTTATTATTGCATTTGACTGGTACATTTTAGAGTATATTTATATAACAAACATACCAGACACAACTTTTTAGATCGTTTAAGAATACATCCTTTCGTTCGCTGCGGTGGTAAGACTTCAGCAGATTAAATCTCGGTTTTCACATGAGCAGCAGAAGCAATCAATGAACTTTTATCTTGTATCAGTTTAAAACGCTATTTTTATGCGTTCTCATTGTATGACAAAAATATGTAAATAAATATAATTGCATTTAACATAAAAACAAGGTATATTATCAGTTGGTTACTTAATTTAGCAATAAAAGAGATAGATAATGCAAACTATGCAAAATGAAATATTTATTAATGAATTCATTACTAACAATATAATTAATTATTAAAATCAATATATTAGTTTATCTAATCTTTTAATTCTATTAATTAGAATATAAAAATGAGTATTAAAAAAATGGTTAGAAATACAGTTTACGGCCACACTTAGCATAAAGATGGTTATTAAATAACGCTTAAAATTTAATTAAAAGGTGAGATTTAGTGCTTTGCACCAATATAAACACATGCATAGCCTATGTCCATAATTATTGACTTCGAATATCTCTCATGATTGCTAAATGATTATTTGTTGAAGTCTTTATATGTAGACGTTTATTATGGTTATATAATGTGAGTGTATCATATCATGTTCTGTGTGGTTTTCGTAATAACTAAAGTTCAGACTATAATATAGAATAATTTGACATAATGTGAGCTAAAAGTTTGAAACTGCAATTATAAATATGATCATCTAAATATAAGGCGCGATTAAAACTGGGATGTAGGAGAAAATCTTTCAGAGATATAATGACTTTTTGGAACATGTGTGATAGTGTTAGATATAATTTAAAAATTTTAGATAGTTAATTAACAAATCGAATAATGTGTTAATGAATCTGTTTGTGGAGCGTCGTAAATTTTCATAAATTGTGTTGTTCTATTATATAGTCTCTGAAGTAATTCAACAGCTATTATCTGGATCACAATTTGTAATACATAGTAAACTTCAGACATATACTACAATGTAGTTTAAGATAGGCTTCTGCAATACACTTTTAGTGTTTTTGACATTTCCGGATAATACAATGCATACGGACACTGCAATAATACAGTCTTGTTCCCCATAGTTACTATAACTACAAAGCTGAGAGCTAAGCAACAAATTTACAAATTACGATGAGAACATTTTAATCAATATCCTATACTACTGTAATGTAATTGTATTACTACCATTATCTACATCGTTAGCCATCAACAAATGTACAGATTAGGTATCATAATAAAATTACTTCGGCACAAATAAATAGAGAATATTGATGTGTACTATACACATATGAGACAGAGTAAATATACAATAACCAGAAAAAGTGTTAAATAATTTTACAATTTCATGCCTACGTAGTAGGCCTATAATATTGCACTATTTAATGGTTTTTGCATAAAATAATGTGAACAAAAATGTAATGAAGCGATGACATTAAAGCCATTTGCACTACGATACAATTTAAATAACACAATTAGTTAAAGTTTGTCTTTGTTTAGAAATAATAAATGGACAGTCAATATTGGACCGCTTTCATAATTTAAATATTTTTTGCAAACATTGAACTTTCGTTTTGTAACTGTTTTTGGCTTTAGGAATTCTTGTAATTTTCTATAGATATGACTTGTATATTACGCTTCTAATATTTATTTATTAAAAATATTCTATATTAAAATAATATGTCTATGTACAATAATTAACCAGTAGAACGAACACCTCTTTTGGACTCTATTGATTAAACTGATTTGATGGAAGCGAACATGTTTACACAGTCTATCTCTCTCTCTCTGTCTCTCCTGCACCAATTCAGCACGCCTTTTACTACACACTCGGGCGGGGACAGGAGGTCACCTTCCGCTGCACCTCATTCGGGGACCCCGCTCCCCGCATGACTTGGCGTCTGCCCAACGGGGCGAGTATCACCCGCCAGCCGACCAAGGTCCGGTCAACAACCGTCAACGATGTCGACATGACGATCCGCCAGGGGGACCTGACTCGGGCCTGGGCGAACCTCACTTGTATCGCAGAGAACCGGGCCGGTCGACTGGCCACGTTTCTAATGGTCTACAACTTCCGGCCGGACATTATACTGCCGCCCAACAACACGGCCGCTGCCACCGCTATTGTGATCGTTTTTCGAGCGACGAGTTTTGTGACGTCATGCTTAATGACTTTATGTCTGCCAATATCGGTGACTTTAATGAGCGCATTCAGTCTTTCTAATTTTTTTTGAAGTATTAGTGTTTTTCTCAAAAATATTTTGCTCAATTTTATAGTAACCAACATGTCTTCTATGTAGAGTGAATCGTCTAAAATAAATGTAATCAATATATTTACGATGAATTTTCTGATATTATTATAAAATGTAATTAATAAATTTACAAACTTTTTAATAAACGACAATGATCGAGTTGAATGTGAGTATATCAGGATCTTATCAACATTTACACATCTTAAAAACGAAATAATCACATTGAATTCGTCTATAATACAAATTTATAATTAACAAGAACACACTTTAAACGTTATTAGTAAACGCACTGTTGCAGATATTATTATAAAAATTACTATTATTCAAGGAAGAGGTCATCTATTTTTTGTTTCTATAGATAACCATCTGATGGACAGACAGGAGGTATTCGCTCAACTCGTGCTATCATCGATTGCATTTACAACCATGTACAGTATGTTATATCTGGCTGTGTAATTGAACTATATATATATATATAAAATAAATACCGCTCTATTTTATATTTAATAATAATATTTTAATTGTGTTGAGAACAATGTTCAACAGTGCTAAAATGATATTAACGCCTTTTCTCATATTGTTTATTATATGAACCTGTGAAATTTGATTATAAAAGATAATTAATACATTTTAAACATGCATATTGTATTATACTGTTGAACCAGTAGATATTTTTCTGCTACACTTTACTGAGGGATTAAAAAATATCGCTTTTTAATAATTTTATTCCAAGTGTTTAATATGAATGACAAATATTTAAATGATCGAAATCATGGAAATAAATTAGACAAAAGAAAAAAATATTATATATTTAACTTGAACAACAATATATACAAGTGATTAATTTTACAAATTAACGTCAAGTTATTTGCAGTATATCTACAAGCAATACAAACCCAACTCAACTAGTTATTTTTCGGTGTTTTACTATATTTATATTTACATTATGCATTTCGTATATGTCAAATTTAGAATAATTAAAATCTCAGATATACAAAATCATAATAATTTATTTAGGATAAAATGTTCGTTTTAATATACTAATACATTAATTAAATTATTATCTATATATATTTACATGACATTAACTATTATAAATTCTAAATTACTCCACTTTAGTATAAGGTGTTGCATTGGTTAAAATTAACATTCATTGTAAAACGTACAATATTTGAAATAAAAACTATAAAAATACGAATAATTTAGAAATGTTACAGGGTTCGTATAGGTATTTAACAAAAACATAATCTATGAATTTTTAGAGATTTTCCATGGACTTTCATAAGAGGCTTCGAAACGTAAAAGTAGTACAAATTATACAAAAGTATCACCACAAGTTAAACTATAAAGAAAGTATATAAAACTTTAAATATAATAATACAACTCAAAGATTAAAAATATTTTGTTCAAAATATATTAAAACTTGTTATATGTATCATGTACGATGAAAACTGTCTCAAAACAAAAGTTTTTTATGTTTAAAATAATATGTTTTTATAATAAAGTTTATTAATGAAAAATAGCCTTACTACAATACATGTTTAGTACGAATAAAGATATTTTCCCGAAACTCTTTCAAGAAATTTAATACTTTAATTTTCCATGACCTCTATGAATCTTGCAGTTAATTAAAATGTATCTGTAAATTATATAGCATAAGATGAGGGTTGGATAGTTATTATCAAATCAGTAAATACCAGATGCTGGTAAACTATAAAAGTTTGATCTATTGCGACTAATTTTAATACCGCTGAGACAATTCGGTCAATAGGTTGAAGTATGGCGTGTATATACAAACAAAACGGCAAGTACAAACGTCAAATTTGACTGAAACCAATATTAAATCTGGTGAGTATTTCCTTTGAGAGCAAACAAATATACATCACTAAATGAATGGAAGACAAATATGTGTTAACATCTGATGTCTTGGGGTTTATACAACACGACTTTCATTCGAATAAACATCATCGAATATCTTCAATAAGCAAACTATCGAACGCTTTAAACAAATGACAGATACACATTCCTTAACTAATATATGCAAAACAAGTTTTATATAAACGTTAATCGATGTTATCTTATTGGTTTAAATACAGTATATAATACTAGGGACGAATGTAGTACTTCTAGCATAGAATCTGGGAACGAAACGTGATCATAAGAGTATAATAAGAGAATAAAAATAATTAAATATAATTGACAAACATAATTAAATTATGTATTTAACGTCAGTATATGTTTAATAAACACTAAGAGACAGATCAAGGGCTCTGATTCTGAAGCAGTGAGTAGTTTATGAAGCGCGCCCCTTTCACCAATGACTCTTATGAATGGGATTAGAATACACGATTTCTGAATCGTTAGTCGAACCATCAGATTGGTTATAATAAGTTATAAGCATAGAATAAGATATAACTGTTAAAAAATTGCTATTAACTTTAAATTAGTAGATAAATTATGTTTTTTGCGATAATAATTTTGAAACTTAAAAGACATCTTTAAACTTTTTAAAAAATCTATTGTATACTCTGTTTTCGATTTAAAATATCATAACTCTTCACTTGTGATTCGCATTTCAAGTTTAAATTTTAAAATCCGTATAAATTTGTAATGTTTTATAATGTTTGTTAGTACAATACATGCTTATTATGAACAAATACATTTCCCGAGACTTTTTCAAGCCATTTAATACTTCAAATTTCCATGCTTTCTACGAATAGTGACAATACTGACAGTGGAGGTTATGACTTGATATGTGTTCAAGCAAGCGCGTAGCTGCAACTCTTTCGATTGTTTTTCCGAAGAAAAATAGGTTTGAAACAGGACGGTAATTATTCATGACATTCTTATCAAGAGATGGTTTCTTCAATAATGGTGTTATTACTGCACATTTGTATCTATTTATGAAGGAATCTCAGTAAAAGGATTTTTCATCAATGTCGTGAGGAATGGGACTAATATCGGTAGACAAGCAAATAAAAGGGGATTTGGCAGGTAGAGAATCTATTCTGTATGATTTTTTAAATATTTTTTTATTGTTAGAGCCAGATAAAAAAATAACTATTCATTATTTTAATAAAGTTATTTCTAAAAAAATTGGCTCAGAAAATAAAATCTTCATGTGCAATATTTCTGAGCTATTATCTAAAGTTTAGAAACCTTAACATTGAAATCTCTTGTTACAGGGATGTTTTAAAATACCCCCAGGAAGGCAAGGGTTAATAATTACCCTCTAGATATAGTGGAATATTTAAATTTGGCGCGGTTGTTTGAAATTCAATGTGTTATATATTGTTGAATTTGCTAATTATCTTTTGTAGGCCCTTCAGGACGTCTTCGTGACTCCGTAGTACGTATGTCTTTGGATTGTAGTGGAATGAGAAAATAATTTTGCAATACAGATGACTTAATATGTTAGCGAGATACACATCTTGATTTTACAAAATATTAAGTTTTAAAAAATATATTGAGGAACTTCAGGGGATACATTCCGACTTGAACTCCTTACCACCTCGATACGGGATCAACGAGGCTAGGTGATCATAATATTTCATCAATGAGTCACTTCATGCAACCAACTAAAATTTTCAATACATCTTGGATGACGTTTCCTGAAGATATATAAGGTAAAAAAATAAGTTTACCATCTATGTCTCTTAAACATATGTAAAACAGTTACTGACCAAAGACGTCCTGAAGGTGTGTAAAAGAAATAGAAAGATGAGGGTGGTGGTTGTGTTTGGTAGTGATTCTAAAGATTCCCTGAAATTGGAGATCTGGAAGTTATGTTGGCGCCATTGTTCACATATAAACCAAACATCTAAGAAAAAAAGCTTTTACAAAATTGGACGCACATGTTTACGTTTGTATGTATTTCGATATTTATTTAATCTAAATACCTAGATAATGGAATATGTATAAATACTTCAATACTTCAACATAAGTCATCAATATTAGTAATGAATATAAAGGTAACTAATTCTTCTTATATGTGGCACGTACACTATGGACTTTGTATTAATACAGAGCACTTTGCATTAAACGCTTATCTATAACACATTTGAAATTCAGCTATTAAAAGCTTTGGATAACAGTTCTATAACGCAACTCATTTAGAAAAATTACAATCGTCATTGAGTTGATGTACAGTATCTGGTTACAGTTGGTCTAACTTCAAAGTCTCCAATACACAAACATGGACGGAGAACTCACAGTTGTTGGAGCTGGACTGGGCCGAACAGGAACAGCCAGTCTCCAACTTGCACTGGAACGATTGCTCGGGGGAAAATGCTACCATATGAAGGAATTGCTTCAGAAACCAACGGACATTTACAAATGGATTAAGGCTGGAGAACAAGGGCTTAGCGATAAAGAGTGGCGAGAACTATTCTCCAAGTACCGCGCAACTGTCGACTTTCCAGGAGTGCCATTTTATCGTGATATTCTACGTGTTTATCCAAAAGCAAAAGTAATTTTAAGCGTTCGAGACGCAAAAGCATGGGTTAAGAGCTGCAAAGGAACAATCTTATCACCAGAATTAGCCGGAAATGTTAATAGAAATATTGTGTTTTGGTTCTCTCCATTGCGTCGATTTGGAAGCTTAAGAAAGCTAATGTTTCAACCCTGCTTTGGCGACAACTTCGACATAACCAACGAGGATTCTAGTATCCAAGCGTTCAATAAATGGAATGAATCCGTTAAGTCGGCTATCCCCTCTGATCAACTGCTTATCTTCGAGGCCAAGGATGGCTGGCAACCACTGTGCGACTTTCTTGGTTTACCTGTTCCGGATGAACCCTATCCACATGTGAACTCAACCGATGAATTTCAAAAGAAAGTCAAATATATAAATCGATTTTCAAAATTTGCAGTACTTGGGACATCATTAGCAATCGCTGGAATTGCATTCGTAGTATATCGCATGTTGAAGAAGTAAATGTTGTCTGGTTAACTTTAAGATGTATTTTTTAAATGTTAGCATTTTTATTTGTACAATTAATTTTTGTTATACATCATAACAACATTATATCAGAAGAAGATATATTTAAATAAATTTATATAATATTTATATTTAAATAAAAAATATTTAAATATGTTAAGTTTATATTAAAACCTTTGGTATAACAAAAATAACACAATAAAATTTTGTTATGCAACTAATTCGAGATTTTTCAATGTATATATAGATGGATATATATGAACATAAATATAATCAATTGATTAATAGGACTAGAACTGCACATTGTTTCAGTTATAAACACAACATATAATTGTTATATTTATATATTATAATAAATATCAATTTTCAGTATAATAAATATTACCAGTTAGTTATGCAAATTTGTTATAAGATTTTTTTAAATTAATTTTAATATATAATCATATTTTGGCTTTATAATCTAACATTTTAAGTATGAAATTTGTTGTCGCATAAAAGTCATATTGAAAAGGTGTATAGGGTAAGCTAACAACATTAAATAAACGATATAGATGATTTATATTAATTAACAGTATATGTATCAGTTTATAAATATACGCACAGAAGGTTGAAAAAGATATAATACAAAATGTTTTCATATTGTTTACAGTATATATTTACGACATAGGCCTACATAGTTCCACTGAGCTTCATGTCACATAAAGTATATTTAAAAAAATCAAATTCAATTTTAAGATAATTTAATAGTAAATGCTTTTTAGTAAATGGCAAACCTTATTAAATAGTATTGTTAACTATTTACTAATGAACCGTTTTGTAGAATCTATACATGTCAGAATGTACTAGATTTATTACAACGTGTTAACTATTCTCATTCATTTATTATGCGTTTGTTTAAGTTAACATTTACAGTTACCTAAGTTGCAGAGTTTAATATTATCAAATAAATAAATACAAATTAAAAATAAAATATGATTTTTAAAAATACACCGTTTAAAATATGAACAGGTATATAAATTAATCTAAAAAATAAATTAACATCATTATAATAATTCAATGAGAATATATAGAGTGATCCAGAAGTCTCTGTTAACATTTAACAATAAAACATTTTATGGAAATTTAAGATAAACTACATGCATAAAATCAATCCAGTCAATTAGTTTATACAAATAAATTTTCAAATAAGCCAACAGCATCAACATGACAGGGATTTACCCGTTTTTTTATATAATATTTTATTTATTAAAAATATTTGACACATTTGTTAAATATTGCCAATCAAATATTTTCCAGTTCTTTTAATTTCAATTGAAAATCGTATTTTCATATTAGTTAAATCATTAGCCAGTAATCGATGATTTGATTGATTATAAGATACCACACATCTATATAAATAATGCAGGGCCAAATGTTTGATCTAGTCTTCCCTAAATTTTGGATACGAACAATGGGATTGTAATTTCTTCAATATAGTGCACATTATAAACACTCGTCAGAGAAACATAATTTCCTATTAAATGCAGGATCCCTTATAAAGGTATTCAGCATTACTTCATAAAAATCATGACTGAGATCATAATATGCATCACATACGCACTGATTGTACAAGGGCTAATAAGAATGACAGACTTTTTTTATCTAAGATACTCTTGAATAATACATAGAACATGTTTAATTTGAAAAAAATATTTCAAATCGATGTGGATAAATTTCTTTGCGAACAATTGTCAGAACTTAATTATTTTTTGGTTGTCCTTTGATGTGTAATAACAGACCTCTAAGATTTCAGTCGATCTTTGACGAAGCTCCCAGTTTAAATAAACTTGGCTCTGTGCTTAGTGCTTAAATATTATTTCCAATACAATATGATTTTACTCCTAGGAACTACGATATTGTACTTATCTGTAAATAGGCGAAGATTTTATCCATTATTTTCATAAGTAATTGTCAACGTAGTGACTTTTTGTTATGTTGCGTATTCCATTTTTAAAATATGTGTGAAAGTAATGACGAGATTAATACTACAGAGTATGACTGAGAGTAATACTCCAGTATTTTATATAACTATAATAAGCATTATTATTGTTTTTATAGCGGCAAAGACTTAAGGTTCAAAGGTTTACCCTCATATAAAATATAATAAGAAATCAATATGTAATCCAGATGATACCGAGTTTAACAATATTATTTTAGAAAATGATGATTCATAGGAATAATTATAATATAAGTTTTCTCATTTAAATTAAATACATTAATAGAATAATAGTTGATTCACAAAATGATACATATCAAGTGAATGAAAGACGTATATGAATGATATACGATATACTGAATAAATATACTTTAACATTGAACTTATTAAATAATATGTAATCATGAAATAAAAATTTAGTAATATTATATCAATAAAAATCATAAAATAAAAATTATTTAATATCAATAATAATCAATAAATGTTCACTAATCTATTTAAATGAAATATACAAATAACATCCTATATGAAACGCTATTCTAATAAACGTCTTTCTTTATTGAGTCGTAATACATATATATCGCTTTTTTTTGTATTTAGAAAAGTGGCACATATAATTAGAGCATCAATTTTCGAATGATATTTAAATAAAAATTGAGTATTTTATATTTATCTTGACAAGCCTATAAAAGGGAGTAAGAATTATACCGTAAATAACATAGACACAGTGTTGGTAATATATTTGAAATTACCTTTTGACCAACCGGTCCGGGTCAATAGTAACGTAAAGCAATATGTACATTAATTTTGTAGATCCAAACTATATCGCAACTGATGTTACGATTGATTATGAGAAATTATAAAAAGTAATAGAAAATTATAAAATCAGATTGAAACTGAAACTATTTATATAGCAACTTTCACTGTAACATCTTGCATAACAATAACAACAGAGAGCTCTTATTCTAATTATAGAAGGCTACAATGCTCAAAGATGTTAACTAGCAAGCATGTTAGCGAGACATGAACATGTTAGTTAGACACGAACACGTGATCGGTACCATATCGTTTATTGCATAAAGATAACGACAACACTATTGCAACATAGCTGTAGGCTACTATTTTAAAACTATGTTGATAGATGCTAATCTTCTTGCATTAGTATTGGACTCTGTTTCATGAGAAACAAATTAGTTTTTTTAAAGTTGTAACTGTGTTAACTTTATGAAACATAGGTAATAGTATAACATAAATGCCTGAGATATGACTTATGAGATATTGTTAACAAGGGCACTTAAACTCGGCTTTCCAACCCACACATACCATACTCTAGAAGTTTTCATAAACATATGGGTTGGGGGACCAGCGGCCCAGGGCAACCTACTAATTTTTATTATGGTGTTATGTAGTGAGTAGCCTGATTATGTGGCTACATCTTGGTGATTGGTGCTACTCAACATCAAACCTGTCCAGCAGGGGGAGGGACGGGATTTAAATTTGACTTTAAGTCTCCCTATTGTGGGGGGGGGGGGGGG
>JAUZND010039013.1:3105-21392 GCA_034780555.1 Coelogynopora nodosa
ATCATAAATACGAATTATTTTATCATAAATACGAATTATTTTATCATAAATACGAATTATTTTATCATAAATACGAATTATTTTATCATAAATACGAAGTTATGGTAAATATTCACGGCCGACATGAATAACTTTAACTCTGTGAAGCATGTTTAAATATTTTTTTGGCCTTATAAACGGATGTGCAATTAAAAACGACATTATAATGTATACTAGTATTTGTTTATAAAATCTATTATTTTCATAATTTATCATAGTTTAAAAAATATAAATTTTGTTCATTTTTTACGTCGCCAACTTTTTCTATGGAGTGGCTAAGTGTTGAATACGGCTATTCAGGAGTAACATTTTGAGAAGCACATAAAACATATTTTCCACTATGGTCCTTTTATTTACCTCTACTGTTGAAGGCCTTGCTTCACTAGGACCCTCTCATCCACTGGAAACCCTACCTTTAATAGGTCATTTTTTCTACTAGGGATCATTGCCTGATATACGGATTCTTTCTCCACCGGGGGCTGTTACATTTACTCGGGGTCCTCTATTCTCTCAGAGGGCCTACTCCATTAAAACCATTTATTTTAAATCGGTAACATTTATCTATAGGAGCTTCTATATTGAATTTATAATGGCCCACCAATAGTCATATTGTTATATCCCCCTTGCGATCCCCTGATTATGCAATACAAACCATAACGAGAAAATGTACTTTTGATGCTGTGTAACAGCATATTAAAATATTAGTTGATGCGCGCCCTAATTAATGTTATCCCTTGTCGAAAAATTTGCCTGTTGAAAAATTTTCCTAGTAAAACTTGCCTATTTTTCTTAAATTGTTTCAAATTATTTAATAAATATTAGTAAATTTACCTATTTTTTCCTAAATGAAATGAAACAATTATACTGTCGGACTTATAGGACCGTTACAGAAATTCCGACGTCATAGGTACCCTATATGGACTTTAATTAATACATTTTATTAATTATATTAATAATACTTATAACCCTGTTTGCCATGATTATAAGATAATTATTTTTTTATTGAAATTTGTAAATAATTGAAATGGTATTCAGTTAATAACTTGGTATTTTATGTACCTTATGTATTTTATGTATTTTATGTCCCCTTCCTTTCCTTAACTTGTTTGTATTTGTTTACCTGTTTCAATGAATTTGAACTACAAATTTAATAATTTAAAAAAAATTGCGTCAACAATTTTTAATTTTTTTTAGTTTGATGTAATGTATAAATATTATTTTAACTTTTTTAAAGATGTATAGGCCTATGCATACATTTCATGCTCTGTAATAGTATTAAAATATCACAGTTGAACAGCAATGTTTTAACTCGTTTATGTCGTATCTTTTATTGAGAAAAATTCTGATTCTGTCTAGAAATTGTTAGTTTAGTTTATTTAGTTAACATTTTAATTCAGTTAATAACCCGAGTCTATCCCAAGAATATATATACTTAATAATCAATATATTCGCATTCTAATTGTTGTATAAAATACTTGAGGTAACTAAATTAATTGACAAACGTACATATTGTGTCAAGATATTTATTCCTTTTATGATATATCTGCGTAACTACACCATAAATAAGTAATACACACGAAAATAAATTATTAAAAAAAGTATTACATTTGAAATGTTATTTATCAATTATTTTTCATTATAATTACATAGTATAATAATACAATATAATTAGATAAAGTAATAAAAACACATTTTAAAGTGAAAAACCACATATCTAATTTTTTTATTTCTAAATAAAGATATTTGACATGAGTGGAGTCGATAATATTACACAAATAAATTATTTATTTACAATGAATAAATGTTGGAAATGAAAAACCACAAAAAATGATGAAATGATCATTTCCATTATTTTTTAAATAATTTTTTCCGAAGTAATTTTTCCGAAATAAATTTTTCCGAAGAATAGATATAATAATGAAAAAATCATAAAAATATGTAACAATATATATCTGATAAATATGAAAGCACTATAAAAAATACAGTGCAAAAAAAGAGCAATGGAACGCAAAATACATTTTAAACACAGCTCATGTTTAAAGTGTGTACATTATTCTAATATATACAAATGCCAATTTCATTAATAATATGCATGCATGAACATAAATGTTCTGCAAACATTTGGTCCATGTTAAATCTTTTATTTAGTAATATAGAGACTGAGGGAAAGTTGGAGTAGACACGCAATACATATAATTTATATCATCAGAAATAATAATTTTAAAATGTAAATGACACAATTTACAGCTTTATGAATGACCATATATATTACAAATACAAAATACTACCTAATATTTAGAAACAATTATGTCGATATAAGAATTTGTGAAATAAGGGCAGTTTATTTTTTTTGTTAATTATCAAATTAGATTTTTAATCAAAAGTTTAAATTATAATTAGATAACAAAATTATATTAAAAGACTATAGTTTAAAGTAAAACTCAAAGTTATTCTAGCAATCAGATTTTGAAAATAATTAATTAAAATTATAATATGTTCGAATGTAAGTCGGTTATTTGTGGCACGATAAGTGTTTACAAACAAATTACCGCGCAGAAAATAAAATGTATTATTGCTATAACTGTATTAGTCGATTAATTATTTAACTGATTTCAAATCCGAAATGATTATTTGTATTCTTTGTTTTATGAGCAAGTACATATTAATCACAACATGTCCGCCCTTTAATGTTAAATGCTTATCAAACGAGAATATTTTTGACAAGCGGGATAATATTTGACTTCTAATTAAAAAAATGTTCAGTCAATTATTTTATCTACAATATTAATTTACCTAAACAGTTGACACTAGATATATTTATTTAATATTAAATAAAATTTCTAAAACAGCATAACGTATTGAAATAAATAAAGTTTGATACTAAACAATAATTGCTTTTAATTTTATGTGAAATGGAGATTCCCCTATTTCACAAATTCTTAAATCCGTTATAGTATAATGCAGAATTACAATTGTCACATCAAAATCAAACGCGAAAATTGTGTTAAATAAATATGATTTAAGCATAAAATTAACACTGTACAATATCAAGCATACGAACGAAAAAGAAATAAAAATTAAAAACGCTACAATAAAAAAATATACCAACAATTTAAAATAACTCTTATGTTTAAACTTCGCGGTGTTCTGCTCTGGAAGAAAAACAAATCATGAATTATGCATCTTGTATATTTCTAAATGGTTGAATTCAACTTTGCTAATCAGTTTCAGGTTCTCCGGGGTCACCAGGGTACCCGTCACTGTCACCCGGATCTTGTCACTCGGCGACAGCTCGGTGATGCCCATGGCAACTGCCGGATAGAAGTTGCCCTGGAAGGACCGCGCCTCCCGCCATGCCTGATCGTTGATTCTAATCGTAAAGTAGACCTGGATCGAGGTGGTGTCGGCCCCGGGAGTCATCTGTAAGTGGTGGTCCCAGGGAGGGAAAGACGTTACTTTTAAGTATTCTTTATTGGCATTGTGGGCTATTATTGTCACTCATATGCGAGTTTAGCAGCCAGTATATACATATATGGTAAATTTGAATATCGATATGTTCTGGCATGGTGCCCTCGTGGCTTTAGAAACCCAAATTATCCCTCTATGTTTAGTCACAAATGTTTACATTTTGTCTATACATTTATTATAATAAATGTTTACATAGGTATTTCATTTTTAATTTTTTTTAAATTAAAACATTATGGAACTAAGGGAACTTTTAACTTTTTATTTCGATTTACTTAAACTTCTCAATATCAGGTTTCAACCCTTTGTTAACCTTCGAGCTCGTTTAGTTTTACTTGTTACCTCTCTAAGGTGGTCAAATATGACTAAGTTTCTCCAACACGGTGAACACAATGTTTTTTTAATGTTAGTTTCATTTGATCGATGGTTTCGGCACAGATATTCGGCACAGGTTTCGGCACAGTTCACACATTGACTGATGACACTGTCTTCAACACGATCAGTTTCCGTCAAGATAGGTATACAGTTGGTATAAAAGTTACGGGATCCTAACTCAAGTGACCAACTAAGTGGTGACAGTCCAGTGCCATTGACAAAGAGATCAATTCACGGGAATTGGAGGGACGGACTGAACTGGGGTCTTCTGTTTCGTATTCTCCTCTTGTTGAGTTTCTGTAGCATTTGAGGGGACTCTCGGTTACTTCTTCGTTATTGCAGAAAGAAAGTAGATTGGATGTTAATGATTGAAGAGTGAAAATCAGACAACTGATTTCAACGCGTATTTAAGAGAAACTTTTTTCTCTATAGAAACGAATACTGTTTTCACATTGCACTCCATTGCAAATGAACTATTTTGTTGACAACGTCACTATAATGCAGCAATATAGCGCGACTGACGTGGGATTACAACGGTCAATACACAAAGAGTAGACCGCTGACTTGGTTAAATTATTATCTATATCTCGTGCATAATTTCAACTAAAACTGTCCAACCTAATTAATTATTATAATCTCATTATAATCATCTTTGCTATATAACCTGCAAACCTACAAACTTAAAAATGTAAGAACTTTAAAATTTAAACCAACCGAAATAATAATTTTTATATTTGTTAGACGTTATTTTCATTTTCGTAAATATTATTATATGTTTTAAATGAAGAAGATGTTTGCAAGAAGATGGCAATAAATAAAGAAAAACAATAGCATAACAAGTAAATAATAAGTAAATGGAGGCTAATAAAATTGTAAAAAATTATATTAAATATAATACAACTACACGTCACAAGTTGATCAAATTATTTACATTTTGATAAATAATTAATTCGTTTAATTTTTTCTAATATTTCCATTTTTGTGATGCTATAATTCATGATAAAACTATGGCCACCAATAACTTTTTTAGCGATTTTATAAAAATTAGTTACGTTAAAATATGAAACCTTACACAATTTTTTGAAATATGGTGCATTCCAATATGTAGTAAATTGTAACAACCTTGTCCAATATAATACATATATTACCGCTGCTTATAGAAACATTATTAAGGTTAAGTAACTCGTAACACCATTATTAATATTTACCTGAATTTTAATAAAGTATAATCCACGCTCAACAACGCTGATTGCGCTATTCTCTGAAGAAAGATGAAATTTACTTCTGCTTTGGCAATCTCCACTCCAGCCAAAAGTCAGCTTGTCATAATTGCCGACATCTGAAAATAAAATATAACTGTTTAAACAAATAATATCGATTAAAAATAGCAATGTTAACAGTAAATAAATTAAAGATACATTGTACTCTAATACTTTAGTTTCCTGGATATGCGGATGAAAAAATTATGAAAAACACCTCCACAAAAATGATGAAAATAAACAAAGTGCGATGATTGAAATAAGAGAAGGAATCCAAATAAATAAACCTGGGGGAGGGGAGGGGGTTATTATAAAAACCTATTTAATGCTTTAATAGGAAGTAAGGAAAGTTCAGAACAATAATCGGGACCCATGGTGAACTAACAAGAGTGCTACCAACAGTGAGCAAGACCCACTTTGAATATTACGCAGAATTTTGATCAATGTTATTGTTGATTATTATGAATAAATATGTTTTTCCATATAAATTGAATTTGTGAATATCTGTTTACTTGTTATCATATATTTTTTTTTACGAAGACACAAATATAACGAACACATTCGAGAAATGTCTGACTTTTACTTTTTACAATTATAATTCTGCAATTTATTAAACAATTGATTGTTACTGTGCTCATGTTATCTTTAGTGATCGTTTTGAGTTATTATTTTTAACAGTAAGACAGGAAAAGTCATTCAAATTAAACACGGTTTATCTGTAAATGTGTTTTTAATGAACTTGTTTGAAGGCATTCTCTCTAAAATATGGCTACGTCGTTAATTATTTTTTGGTGAAAAAAAATAATAGAAGTGCCGTATATAAATACATATTACTGATGAGTATAATTGTCAATCTATTTCTATCCATTACGGATTGTGAGTTATTGTGAATCTATTTATATCCATATGTAATATAATGTTTCATATCTTATTAGTTATTCATCAATATTTTCCATAATATTACATGGGTCGAATTTTAAGATATATTTAAAAAAAAACTGTCATTTCGTATCAAAGTGCCTGTCTTATTTTTATTAATATTTAGCAATTTAAGCAACTCACGCAGTCCTATAGAGAGGAGGACGTATTGCAGTGAATTGCAGTGAAATAGCCAATTAAAATATAACGCAATAATTATTTTAATTTTTTAATTAATTTATTAATTTATTTTATTTTATTATTCATTTAAATTTATATAGATATTCCGTATGTTCTTTTTAACAACTACCTACTATGACATTATAATACGTCAATATTTAGTTCAAAACTATAATAATTTTGTTGTGAATTAATAAAATTACATATATACACAGACCACAACAAAATTATAGTTTGAACAATTCTATTATATAATTTTATTGAACTTATCTGCAATTCGAATCTAATTGTGTTAGGCTCAAAATCTTTTGAAAGACGGAAAATTATAATAATTTCTAATTTCATTTTGAATTCTGATTGATAACAGTTTTAAAATACGGATAGTTTCAAAGCTTCGAACAGCAATGTAAATTCCAAATATTGTTATTTATTATATTCTTGTAAAATATCGATAAGATATACTTTTAATTTGTTTTAATACAGTTTATGCACATTTCAATATAAAATACATTTTAAATATTCGTTATTTGCTTTATATGTTTATAATTTGTCATTGTAAACAATATATGCATTATAAAAACTATTTATAAATTTATAAGCATCTGTTAATTACCAAAACATGTCAATCCATTAAAAAAAAATTCCTAATTTCTACTAAATATTTAATATTGCAAAAAATTTACAGATTTACACAATCAAACCGTGAAAGTTGATTAAAATGTTAACGTTAATTTATTATTATACCAAATCTAAAAGGACATTAATAGTCATTTTAATTGAGAAAACTGATACAGAATAAACAGTATGAATTAAATTTAACAGAAGAATCTAGATGATTTTTTTAGTTAAATAATAATAAATGAATAAATACTACTGTATAACTTTGATATGTTGAGGAACTGAATAATTATATCAGCGTTTTGTTAAGAAAATGTTTTAACTGCACAAATAATTGGGGCATGTGCAATGGCTAAGTGTGATTTCGTGCATTTTTGTATATTTTACAGTAGGCCTAATTATTTAATTTACAACTGCCCAATTCAAAAAGAACGTCTCTATAAAAAATGTTTTATTGAAATGAATTTATGAACATAACACAGATCATGTCTATGAACACATATATATCACCTATACGCACAATATGATATATTCAGTAATATAGATAATCGTTTAATGAGGTATGCAGATGATTTAGTAACAGTAAAAGAAACCAGACGAAACAAACTTTTGGGAATAACTAAATAAAAGCTACTGAATTCAGTCAGTCAGAGATAGGAGTTTCAATATTATTACTAATTTTATTTATGTTCGAATACTTGTTTTGTTATATGTTATGTAATAAATTGCCGCATAGTCTTATCTTTAGTTTAAAAGCAATAAACAATTAGGCAATGAATTGCTATAATTTTTACAGAAGCACTGGATAGTGGATAATACAAGCCAACGTGATTAAACTCAACTAACTTACTTGACACACTACAATTGTGATATTAATATTTTAATGCGTGAGAACATTTTGACAAAGGGTAATTAGTAATTACACATAGGTGTGATCCTTATTTATAATAATAGTCACCTAAGTTATGTCCATAGCAGTGTTCCAAAAACTTCGTAGTGTCAAAGACTACTTTAAAAACAATTTGTCACTAATCGGCCAAACTCAAATAAGTAATGTAAAAAAACAAGCTATAATTGAAGAAAATTTAAAAAAACGTGGTACCTTATAATTACATAATATAATGAAAATGTTATATAGCACGCCCGGTTCAGACAAACAACGCTACTCAACAAATGACAACATATTCAAGTTGTTAACATTTTCTGATTGTTTGTCAAAACACGTAACTACATGTTACTGTTAAAAAAAATATTTGAAAACACAACATATTTAAATGTGATTTGAATCGAATGAAAATGTGTTTTTATTTTTTATTTTTTAAAAACAATAAAAACGTTATAACTATTACGTGGAAGGTAGATTGTTTCTTGTCCTCATTCCACCAAAATATACCTAATCAATATCTGATGAAAGAATTAAAGAACTAACTAATGCAATAATTTATATTATAAACAAATAATTGTCCAGAAAAATAGGAGACTGTTTTACTTTTGCCGATAACCAAAAATGTGTCCAACTAAATTACCCCTGTAAGCGAGTCGGCAAATTATTTGCGCAATAAAGTTGCGCAACTACCGACAGCTTGTAATTGATATACAAAGCTACTAGTGAAGTAAATTTTAAGCTTCACATAGTATAATATCTGAACACAAACTGTCCGTCTTTTAGTAATATAATAAATTAATAATTTTACGAATTACAAACTAAATGAAAAATATGAAGAAAAAATATTTATCTTTAAAGAGTATTTTCGGATATATTTAGTCTTCAATATCTCAACACGCCTAAAACTAACGTATGATGTCATGACAGATTATATAAATATTACCCTTTTATGATTAAAGAATCCAATGTGTATCAATTAGAAAAGTTGTTAAAATATTAAAATATAGGTATCACTTGTGTAGCTTAGATTGAAATAACATTAATTATATATATATACAATAGTTAACCTTGAATTTCATTTTTATTTTGTTAGTGCATTTAATAACAATTATTTTTATATCGCAAAGTTGGTAATCAAGTTGCATCAGTTATATCAAATATTATCACAATTAATACTATTCAGCATATATTTTTATATATATATATAAGATATAATTAATACATTGAGCATTTTTATGCATTTAAAAAAAAGTATAAATATTAAATAGGTACTTACGGCTGATTTTGGTGGTGGAATATAAACATTAGACTGCAAAAGAAAAAAAAGAAAAAATGAGACAAATGCTATTATGTAACAATTAAAAAGTAACTATTCTATACTAATGCTAAAAATAATTATATCAATAAATAAATTCTGGCTATGTTACAAAATGTTTGTTAAAACGACCAGGTAGCATATTTTTAATCCAAGTCAATATCAGAATAAATAAGCCAAAATACTACGATTTAGATAGTAATTCTAAATTTAAAAAAAGATTAATGATCAATAAATGATTCTATGATAAAATGATTTCCTTTGTTGAAAAAAACTTTTCTTAGTTGTACTATTTTTTGTATAGCAATAAATACTCCAGAAACCCCTAAAGCTTTAAGGCATTATAAATAATATAAATATTACCACGGATGACAAGATAGCAAAAGATAGCAAACATTAATTTATAAAATGGAACGATTCATTTAACCTCACGTTAGAATTTATATGAGTCTTCTATGAGCCAAGAAAAAGAAATAAATTTACATAGTAGAAAGCTATTTAAAAGTAAAACAACTTACAATCGTTTTATTTTGAAGCCTTTGAAAACGTTGGTTCATTTCATCACGAAATGAAGAATTTATCTGCAATACATAAATTAATATACCGCAGTTTATTAGTAATAAAATTATTACTAAACCGCATAGCGCTAAGAACTTCCAGTCTTTCGTAATCTTCTTATTGTGCGACGTCGGTTGCTTCTTTTCGGTAAAGCCAGAAACTTCATTGTAAAATGTCGGTTTCTCAGGATCGATTACTGGTTGAAAATTCATTTTCTGCAATTTGTAAGGAAAAGATTTTTCAAAACACAATTACTATTATGTTGCGTTGCGTTGTAGGATTAATTATTACAGTAGAATAATTATATATATATACATAATTCATTTAAATATCGAGGGTTAATTCCAGGAATGACCTATTGTTTAAATTTTCAACCAGTAAAATTCGCCTATAGACTTAGATAAGAGCCAGAATGAATGTAACTGACAATAGATATTATGAAACAGACGTAAAGTAGATTGTGAGTTTGTTGGCTTACCTTACACAATAAGGAGATGATACTACCAACGTAGATAAAATGTTCATGTCTTCTGTGGAATACTCTTATATAATGTAATGCGGTTATTTTTAGAAATAATGAATTATTAATATTAAATATATAGAGTATTCTAGGAACAAGTATATAAAATATTTAGTGTCTGTCACCTTTTTCTAATAATAGAAATACTTGCACAGAATACATATTTAAAGTATGACTCACGCACTACTTGTCTTACAAAATATCAGTAAAACACTAAATGTGTGTTGAGCTCAATTAACTTTATAGAGTTCCGTTTGTTTTATGGAAACCTCCGTTTTATTGACATTAGTAAGATGTTTATTCTTATCGTCAGATGCATCCATGTATATCATGATTTGTCAGAGGTGCATAATGTAGCTGTGGTGTAACACTACATTGGTTGGATATTTTAAAAAGTAGTTGACACTATGCCGAGGTGGGGGAGGTGGATTTATGTCCCCTCAAAAAAAAAAACTAAGGCGGTATAGGACAAAAAACGACATCAAGATGTGAGACGGAGAAAGCAAAAGAGGCGAAAAAGAGGAATACAAAAAGAGAAAAATAGGGAGTACGAATAAATAAAAAGGGAGGGACTTGAAGGAAGCGAGAAATTTTTAGAAGGGGAGAAACGAAGAGTAGAGGTAAGAGAGGAAGGAGGGAACAGAAAAAAACTATACAATTTTAATCTATTTCAAAATTGATAGAATCTATTTAAGTGTGGTTGCATACATGGCCATGTAATATATAATAAAAGGGGTAAATAATGAATAACAATATTTGCTATTATATAATTATTAGTGCATTATATTTTTTAAATAATATAGAGTGACTTTAGATTCGCCTTTATATTCTTTTAATGAGGATTTTTTTAAACAAAATCTTCAAAAATCGTGCAATATGGTGAAAATATTTTTTAAAACTTTTATTTATTAAATGACTGACTTTTTTTCTAAATTTGTATTCCTACAATGTTCTATTATTTTTCCTGGATTTCAGAAAAAATACAGAATTGGTAGCATCGGTAGAACAGAGATAAAATATAGGAAAATAACTTTTCATCTACCTTTATTGCAAAAATAAGAAATTAGCATTTGGATGCTATACTTCTTCATACGAGGAATTAGATTTGGCAATCGAACTGAGGTTATCTTTTTCTTAATAAAAATAATATGCTACCAGTACAAAAATTTCCATCACTTTTAAGTTTAACACCAAATTCCACAACTTTTGTATGTGTGGATAATCAAATAAAAATAATTTCACAACTTTTCCAGATTTTTAATGACAGCGAAATAACTTGCATATATAAAAAATATACAATGAGAATAAAAATTCTTTTTAACTATGCATCTGACAAAAAGATGAAAAAACTACAAAAGTTTCATGTGTCCAAGTTAAATGTTTGTTTCTCAATAAACAAATTATAATATCATTACAATATAGTTACACTTCAATTATGAACTGTGTAATCTAATACAGTGTTTTAAAATATTATCGATTACAAATGAAAGCGGCGCGTGTATACAGTTTTAAAAAATATAATTACTACATTAATGTTTAAATGCTTTCTACGCCTCTAAAGTAACCTACATAAAACGGACACATAAACGCAAATCCAAATTCAGTATGATTATCACAGAAACGTGGTGTTTAACCCACATTTTTCATTTCTAAAATGATGTTAGAATAATGGAAATCGAAATGATGACAAATAAATATGACGTTTATAATTTTTTGAAAAGTTGGTTGCTGTACAGAAAAATTATTCGTGAAATACGCGTCAAAATTAAATAACAAATTTTATTGGAAATTAACACGAAAAATTGTGTAATGAGCATCTATTGGTGTTAAACTTTTGAAATTAGATAATTGAATTATATACATTTCATAAATGGTTTCATTTTCATTTATATGATCGAAGCAAAATTGACTTGAACATATTTCTTTTTAGAATAAAATTAAAAATGTAAATTAATATGTTAAATAAAAAAGTAAGTAAATAAATAAATGACAATTAAATCTGATAAAAAATGTCTAAATATGTAGTAAACATTTTAGAATTTATAGTTATTATTTATAACAAACTTATTAAATGTATTATACTGTAAAATAGCAAATACAAACGAAGATATAATTTTAAAAGAAAAAAAGATTAGCGTGGTACATCAGAACATTTACTATCATTATTAAAAAATAAGTTGTATATTTTAAAATGATTTCAAATTGACTTTTTTTAACTATTAGCTGTAATTCATTCACAAAAGAGTTAACAAACTCATTTTCAGACAATAATATACTGTATACATTCTATAAAAGTTTCACGATACTTTTCTAATCTTTCACAGAAAATGAGAGACCTATACTTCTAAAACGACCTTAATTAATGTATTTTAGGAGGGGGGACAACGACAAACAATGTCAGTCATTTATCATTATAGATATATTTAGCATGTTTAAGAACTTTGTTCGTATAGGAAAATTATAATATAATTATTTTAAAATATATTGTACTTTTAACATATCTGTATGCACATTAATTAAAAAAAAACATTTAGAGTTTATAGTTCCTTCTAAAAATGATTAATTTAGTTCCGGTCCTCCATCAACCGAGCAGTGAAACCCTATATAAACATGTAAAAGATAACAATGTGCGAATAAATCTTACAATTCGTGATCATAAACAGAAATTTTGTCAATTGTATTGTAGAATTTATTGATTTAATTTAATTTTCTTTTGAAATTATATTGTCAGTGGGATTGTGACTGTCTTGTGACACTATACTAATTTATACAAAACATTTAACATTTACTAAATATAGGTCTCATTTAACCATTTCAACTAATAATACTCTCAATATCTTGCATCCGTTTGATCCCTTTTGCTGAAATTGATTAACGAGGATGTATATAGAACAATTTAAAGTAAATTAAGTAAGCCCTATTTGTATAATATATAGAAATATACCTCTACGTCTAACTACGGGTTGAAACACGTTTGTATAGAAATAGAGTGATATTGGCAAAAAAATTCTATTTATATATCACTTTATACTTAAATTAAAGTATTATAACTATTTTAACTAGTATAACTTTTTCTATTTATCTTATTTATCGCGTATTTAAATTGTAACGTCTCTATTTAAATAAAACTCCATAAATGCATCATTATCATCAGAGACAGATATTGTCACCCAAAAAATTATGTTTTTATATTTGTATATGATGTTATACTAGAATAAAAAGTAAGTCGCAAATAATGATAAATTAGTTATAAAATAATTTGTAAATTCAAAATAAAGCATGTGACACTCATGGACAAAAACACAAAGTAAATTATATAGCTTATAGTTCATGTTCAGGGTTTGCCAAGCAAGTTCGCATATGACATAGAAAGAATGTAGAATATTTAGAATTCATCTGCACAGTTAGTACCATTCACATCCATATAAATCAGTTTGAATATTATTATGAGTCATTAATTTGAGCTCATAGATATTTAAATCTAAGTAACAAGGGACAAGTTAAAAATAAATATAGTTTTGTGTTGACCTGTATATACTGTAATTTAATTAAAGACAGTTAGTTATACAGATAATTGTTTATTTGTGATTAATTCGTGCTACTCTGCACAGATTCAGCAGTGAAATGATAAACAAAATATGAATGTATGCAACATATAAAAGAAACAAATACTTAAGACCTATGCCCACCAAGCGCGACGCGACGCAACAAAACACGAAGGAGTGTTTGTGTTATTTTGGTTCTCACTAAACGCGACGTGACGAAATACCATGTGATATTATGGCTCTATAGAGATATATGTCGATTTATATGAACGGACCACGCACTGTATCTGTTTAACTACTTCAGCCCGGCATCACGTATAGATTGGGGAGATAAGTATATGCAGGCAGCTACTGTTTGTTCACGACCAATGCATACAGTCTGTGTTATTGAGGTTTCTTCTCTCACTGTTCCCAATATGTGTAGGAACGTGTGTGTATGAATGATGTCTCATCAGTTATTATATTATAGTTTTTGTATTGAAATATTCATTTCGTCGCTCTGTGTCGCAGAAAAAGTTGAATAATTTCAATTTCAGTTTCGTCGCGTCGCGCTCAGTGGAAACGTGGAAACAGGCTCATTGAAATGTATGTAATCAACTTTTTCTGCACGTCGCGTCGCGTCGCATCGCGTTTGGTGGGCATAGGCATTTAAAGAGACACATAAGAAATGGTGAGAGAGAGAGAGGGACTGAAAGGCTCAGCCTACAATTGGCTAGGCCGGAACTTCCAGATATATAACTATTATTTTTAAGTAGTCCCTTGTCGATGGATCCCAAACTCTAACAAGCACTCCACTATAAATGTTTAAAAGAAGGGAGGCTTTTTAAGCTTCGGGGAAGGTGTTAATTTCAAAGTTAAAATAATTTTATTGTGAGACAGGAGCACAATTCAGACAAAAATATATGGTGAGCTGTGCTACATACTAAACATAAACTGATCTATGGAAAATTGGGGAATATTATAGATTATGGAGAAATTAAGCTTACATTACAGTTTTCAAGATAATAATTTTGTGAATCAAAACGTTTAGATCTTTTCATAACATTTTAGGATCACAATTTATTGTTTTGATACGGATAAAGACACATAGTGATCCAGGTTATAATCATTGAAATAACTAAATTTAAATATCGAATTGAAAACGAATTATAAACCAAATTTTAGATCAATAAAATGATATTATCAAATTGATCTAGGATAAAAAATATGTATTCCTTAAAAATATAACATACAGGATCATTAATAACTAATGAAAGGTTTAATAATATTTTCCTGAACAATTTATTAAAAAAAATTAAAATTTAGTTGAGGATGTAGCGTGACAATTTTTTAATAAATTTGGAGCTTAATTGATGCAATTTGCTATTTCTAAAAAAATAATAATAGTAATTTCAAATATAACAATTAAAAAAGTGTATAATGATTGGTTTTATATATGAATTGACAATATCACATTTATATGTGATTATCGATATAAAAAATATTTCTAAAATGTCACGAGATTATCTTTTGATAAAAGATTATTTCACCAAATTAACTTAATTTAAAAATTGGTCAGTTACTATAAATTTCATAACAATTGATTGAACCGTATTTTTAACCATTTGTTTATGTTTGAGTTCAAATCAAATCAAATTTGTATTGTGTTTGTTTGTTTTATATATAAGCAAAATGCCCAATATTCAAATCATGAATTACCTGCATAATATACATTTAAACATTATTTTTAAACAAAGTTATAATGGCATTCTCTTCAAAAAGAATAAATACATGTTAAATATGCATTGTGTAAAATTTGAGCCCACGGAGTATTGCAGTAGTATTTTTCTTCAATATTTATTGATCATACTATAACTATTACGGTTGCTCAAATAAATAGCAAACTTTCTCAATTGTATCCGAGGATATTTATCTGCTTGAAAATTAATTAATAACACGAAGAGCTCGTAAATTTACTAGCGGATAAAATTTAACCACAAATAAGTTTAGCCGCGGAAAAAATATTAGTCCTAACAACTCAGGATGTTCTATGTGGAATTCCCAGATAATGGCATTACATTGATCAATGAAATCAATCTTGATTGCATAGGTAATTGCAAGAAAATATTTGCTCATATGCTTATTTGTATATTTAGTCATAACTTCTAACTGTGGACCAACACCATAATGCAATGAATATAAATTAAATTAAATAGTCTTCTTCGCTTCTTTCATGTCGTAATAACTCCCGAGAGATATGATTTTCATTAATTTTAACATATTTAAAAATTAAATATATTATAGGTTTAATTTAGAAGCATGTTGCTTTTTTGAGGGTGTACAGTGTAAACCTCAATAACTTATAATAGACTAGTTGTCAGCTTTGAAATAGCTAGTACACACACCGCCTTATATAGCCATCAATTCATACTAATACAATCATATTGGAAACACCATAATAGTAGATGTATACTGTATAGGCTAGGTATTATAAGTGGTGAGCAGATGAATCAGCAAAAGGCGTCATATGAACTTCTAGAAGAAAACTATGCATAAGATGACAACATCTTTAAATGCATTTTATCCGCTTATAAAATTATCCGCAAATATTTAGGAGTGAATCGTGTAACTGAATTTATGAGATTAATTAATTAGCTCCTAAATTAGATTCCTTAGCAACACATCAATTGGTGCTACATACCCCATGTCCTTATAACACTATTGATGAGAAACACATACATAGAATACTTGGTTGAGTGAAAAACAGAAAGTAGATTGCATCAAAACATGGTTTATGTGATATTAACATGTTTTTGTTGTTAAATTCTGTAATATATAGTGTTGCAATTACTTTACCAAATAAAATTTAAAAAATTACTAAATAAAAAGAATGTTGACAAGGTGTTGTTAAATTCATAATATTTCGAACGTTTTTTATTCATAATGGTTTATATTGGTCTAAATAATTAACTTTAATTATGTTTCACATCATCTATTGCAACGTATTGCTAAGGAATTTGAGTACAAGAAAACTCGGTTGTTCTTTTATTCAAGTAATGAAAACAAGTTTTCCTACATATAGATAGATAATAGATAGATTGATGATGCACTGAGATTCAGTGTCAAATGGAACGTCTGAGAGCTAGATCTCTGATAAAGTTCATGCCGTTACGGTGGTCGGAAGTTGAGCATCAGCTAAGAGTCGGTCAGGGTATCGTTGCATTCTAGCCTGACCCTGTCGCCGAGGGTTTTGTAGTGCATGCATGAGGACCTCTTGAGCTAATTCTTGGATGAAGAATGCAATGAGTGCATTAAAGCTAGATTATGCAATAATTGCAACAGCGCTCTCCGAAGTTGTTTCGAAAACGAAGTTTTTGTAAATTTATAAATAATATATACGAAAAAACGCGAAAATGTAAATTATGTGATTATGTAATAAATACGAAAAAATTATTAGAATTAATTTCTGGCTAGATCAGAAAATGATGTACAGTTGTGATTGTTATTACAAAATGTTATCAAGAAGGATTTTGCAAGAAATGTCAGACAAAGAATTAATTTATTCTTTCCCAACTTAGTTGATTGTATTCATCTCTCAGTTTTGCTTCAGGTAACAATTGAAGCTTATCAACCTTCCATTTACATATACTCTTATTTTAATATTATATTATTATGCAGACCTTTATCTCGAACATAATCTAATTAATTGAATGTAGGACTGAAAATTATATAATATTAAAAAATCCTTTTATAGCTGTTGCCTTCATTTCAGTTCCAGTCTCAATTCAATCCTGCATTACAATAAGCACAATGTAACTCAATTTCGCTTTATGGTACCGATATGGCTAGCTTCCTACAGTTTAGGATAATGTTATGTTGTTAAAACTACCACTATAACACTAATCAAGTTGTACCTGTGTGTTGTATAGTATAATAATTGAACTGTGCTGTAAACAATCAAAGGTTATTGTTATAGTAGTATCATAGGTTATCAATCGAAGCAGCTTATATAAGGTACGTAAAGTCACATGTAATTATGATTAAAAATAAATATTTTTTGTCACGTGTAATCAAACTTGGTCAATACACTAAGAATACATGAAACCCAGAAGTATATATAATATAACACCCAGAAGTACATGTTTTGAAGAGAAAATAAATTTTAAAAATGCTATACATATTACCTGATTAGAATTTTTAATTTCGAATAAAGAAACCAATATGTAAGTTATTAAAATATTAGCAACATACAAATAGCTTATATGAAAGATACTATTCATAATTCATATTTGTGTGAAATATACGCATAAATTGTAAAAACCGATTTAATGAATATTAAATAGAAACCCAGAAAGAATTGATTAAATATCTAACATTACCCCACCACTTTGTGCCTCCTTATTTGTAATATAAATAAATATTGCTATATTGTAATCAAATGAGAATAAAATTATTATTTGTAATTAGAAAGTGTGAAATATAAGTAACACTATTCTACTGCTGAGAGTATTAAATTGGCGAGTTTTATTTTTGTACGATTAGTTACATTATTTTTTATATATTTATATATTTATATATTTATATATTTATATATTTATATATTTATATATTTATATATTTATATATTTAT
>JAUZND010039024.1:0-21392 GCA_034780555.1 Coelogynopora nodosa
CGAATAATTCCAATTTGATTGGCATTGCTAATATGATGACCTACTTTATAACAAAAACGCGGGTCGAGGAAAACCTGTGCCGATCTGTCCACATTCATTATGTACCTCGGGTCGAGTTTTTCACAAATGCGGGTTTCAACCACTGGTCGAGGAAAAAAACTAGACCTCGACTCACTTTGATCTACTGGCTGTTAGCCTTCTAAATCTTTTTCTCTGTAAATTAGTATATTTTATATAATGTAAAATAATTAGGACTATAATTTTTAATGATTTACATTTAGTTATTATAATTTATTCTTATCATATTAAAACCTGCAGCTGTATCATGAATCATTCATGCTGATACTATTATTTTGCTTTTCTGGTACAAGATCACTAGTGATTGCTCTCTACATTGACAAGGAAACTGCATTTCTTCTTCCTTTCTCCTGGGGTTTCTACCTTATCTGTCATCTGATAGGTTTTTCAAGTTATTTTTCAAGTTAGTATATTTTATTATGTATTAATTTCTTGAGTGGTTTTTATAAAATCTGATTTTATTTTAATAACCATTTTTATGATTTTGTTTTTTGGATTAATTACATTTTTATTGTAGGAAAGCTTTTATGACTTTTTTAATGAAAAATATCATATTGAAACAAATTGTTAATAGTGTATGTCCTTATTTAAACTTTCATTGAGCCACTCTTTGTAATAAAAAAATAATAATTCTATTCATTTGCAACTGAATAGCTTAAATTATTTGTCTAATTAATAGTATATTATTATATAAGATATTGTTATAATTTGGTTTCAACTATAAAATTTATTAAATGTCTCAATAGGACCCCTACATATTGGTGGATTGGGTTGTGTGTCTGAGCATAAGTCATTCAATATGGTCATTTCTCTTCCATTTAGTTTTCCAACTATTGTGTTGTTTGGAATCTTATATGCAATGATTTTCTCTGCTTATTTGAAGAGCATTAGTTTCTTATTGTTGTTTTGTGGCTGACTTAATATGCATTGCATTCCTTTTGTTAAATGGCAGATCACTTCTTAGCCTGGTGATGAATCTGACAACTTCCAATATCTTGCTGACTTCCAGGTGTTGGTGTAATATTTTGAAATCCTTTAATTTTGCAATATGTATTTTGTAAGGAAGCTGCATTTTTAATATTTCAGTTTAATTTTTTTAATGTATATATGTAATTGATAGATATGGGTTACTGCTCATCTCCTTCTTGTGGATGCAGGAATGGGAAATCATTAATGGTCTGCTGTATTATTTCCTGGTCATTGATTTGAGATTTATTGGGGGCAGTGCTGTGATATATAAATTTATGACTTTGTACTTGGTAGTTTTCCTTGTTTACATGTTATGGTATTTTTTTAAATGGGCCTCCATTTGATGTCCTTTATGTTGCCATATTGAACACCACTTTGAGCTTCTAGGCAGTTTGATGTGATTATTGGCCACCTGTAGGCACTGTAACCATCAATAATCAACATGTATGTGTCTGGGATACTGGCAGTGTTTGCAGAACTTAACTGGTTACATCCATCTCCTCAGTAGATTAATTTTCTCCATTATAAGCATAGTATCATTTGTTCCAATTTCTAAATATTTGACTGGTCAATGCCATGACACCTTGATCATCTGACAGAGCTTGTGAATGATTTATAACTTTTCAACTTCAACTCTATAATATTTTATGATATTATATACATATATTGTGATATTTATTGTCAGTTATAATTTTGAAACATTCTTTCAATCTTTTTTGTATTGTTTGTCTTTAAATTCATGAGGCAATATTGTTGTGATAATGCAAGCTTTTGTGGTTTATTTGAATATATAACAAAGAAAATAAATATAATATTAATAATATTATTGCAATGAATATATACCTGTATATGAATTTTGCAGCTATATTACCACTTATTATTAATATTTATGAAAAAACAAATACATTTGCTACTAAGCTCTATATGGGCTATCTAGTTCTATGTTAAAATAGTTTTGTGACACCATTACCTTAGTTTGGACAATTTGTGCCCATTATATTTCAAGAGTTATATGTAAAACTATAAATATTTGTGATACATCTGTTTCTTAACAATCTAAGAAAGCTGGAAATTTCTAAAACAGAGCATTCTGAAGTAAGAATGGTTGTGTGATAGTGATGATGTTTAGTCTTCAGGCTGGATAACTTTATATAGCTTACTCATGGTGAAGTAGGGCATATATGTCGGAATTGATAATTAATTAGTATATTGTTTTAATTTAATGTATGAATATTCTTAGAAAAACCACAATGGCCATACATTTAAGATAGATAATTAATTAAATAATGAATATTCTAAAGTAACAAGTGTACATAATCATTTTGTGAAACAGAAAATAATGATTTATTGATTGTATAAAATGTTAGCTATCTTTTTTAAAAGATCGTAAATTTATTTACATAACAGTTTTCTTTAAAAATAAATACTTTAAATACACTGCAAATTACAATTTGTAAGATGATTATCATCACCAACATACATACAAATTGATGGGTTTTGTGTGCTGCTATACTTGTTTTTTAGTCTTCTTTGTTTGTTAACTGCATTAGACATTGCACATAAGTTCAGAAATCATTAAATAAATCATTTTGAAATAACATTTTCTGTACCTACACAATTTGAATTTTGTGGATCTACTAAATATAGAGTAATAAGATATGTACCAGTTACATTAGTTAAATAAAATCGTGAAGAGTAAATTAGTTAATAAAATTAGATTTTTTATATTATTTAATCTTCACATTGCTTTAAATATTTAGTGATGAAATATATAAAATTATTTATAAATTTGAATCAATCAATTGATTCAGTATTATATATTTCATTTTTGATAATTCAAAATTTACTATGTTATTGCATTAAAGTTGCTAAGATGAAGTGTTTAATATTATTAATATTATATACAGGGCTTTATATTTTTTCTGATTTAAGTTTTGAACAAATAATTTGTGAACTTGTTATGTAGTGTTTTTTGTGTTATAATCAATTTCTTAGTGGTATGCATTGATAATGACCCACTAACTCCCAAACAAACTTTTCTGCATCATAAATGTTAGCTAACTGTTTTGCTAATATCACTTATTTTCAAATGTCTATTAATTATTTTCAGTGCATGTCATGTTGCAGTCATTTAGGATTTTCGTAAGGCGTCGTCTGTTGCAATACCCACAAACTTGCATCAGTAACTACTCCAACAGCACAAGTCAAGAGAAGCAGGTTGAGGGCAGCACAAGCTCGCAACTTTTGGAGGCAGATAAAAGGAAGCTTAAAAAAGTTAGTTTGATTAGGTTACTGTGACTTAAATTCAGAGGAAAACCGGAGGAATAAAAAACCTTTTTCAAGGTCAGCAATATAATAAGTTGCTAAGAGAAAGGGACAATGTCAATTTTATGAACGTAATAATTAATTTTTTTATTTCAAAATAATTTTATTTTTCTTAGTTACTTTTATTATTTTCAAACTTAATTAGTTTATCTCAGCTACTTTTCCATTGACGACCTTAAAATAGGTTAAATTTCCTTCGAATTTGTCCTCCAGTTTTTCCTCCGTTTGATTATGCCTATTTTTAATAATGAAGTACTTTTTAGAGGTTTTGTTACTAATATATATATATTATTCCTTTATTTGAGTTTTGTGTTATTTGTTTGTTTATTTTTTTATCTATTGGCAAGTTTTGTATTTTTTAATTGAAGATTTAAAAAAATTAAACTTATTGAAAAAGTACAGCATGGATTTGATTGAACATAAAGAATTGGATAAATTTTTGTATACATATTTATGTATATAATTAAAATAAGATGTTCTTGTGGACTATACAATTATACCTTTATTAATATTTAAAACAGAATCATAATATAATTGTACAAATATTTCCGCTTGTTAGGTTTGTAACGTTTTTAAATAGATTTTTCATAATATGTGCACGCGAATATAATAGTAAATATATAATATATATAATAGTAAAACAATTTTTTTTAAGTGGGGTGAAAGCGTCTCCTTTGACTAGTCATCGGGTGCATGTTCGAGATTCTACCGAGACAAATGTCCCAACTTATTAAATATTATTGATTATTATTTCGTTTACGCACTTAGTCCCTTTATATTGCAAATTTATATTTGATGCTTACGCAACTGTTCATAAATGCCTGATAATATTTGTTTGAAAAATATGAATATATTAGTGCAATTGTTTCCATTTTCTTTTAATATAATGGGGGTAATGACGTTTAGATTAACTTTAGCCCTCCATTTTTCAAAATATATTGTAATTATAATCTCACTTTTAGTCAATAGGTAGTTCGGTTTCTTTTCATAGAAAAGATTTCCTAGCATTAATTATAAGACTACATTTATGATATGCAAATGAATTGTAAAGTGTACAAGTCAGTTAGCAAAGGCATACTATGTATTAAGCATGGTAGTCACCATTCTTTTAATGAAAACATGAAATATTTAAAGGAATGTTTCAAAATAAAATAACTATGATTATAAATAATATAATTAATAATATTTATATTTTTGCTGTTTTATTTGTTTTGTTATATTAATTATTTAATACATTTCCATGTATTAAAATAATGTTTACAAATATTATAGCGTAAATTTTTACCTGATTAAATTAATTGTTAAATTATTTTAAACTATTAATTTTCCTCTGGAAATATGAAAGACAATTTAAAAAAATGTGTTGTTGTTGAATTCCATTTTTATAATTTTTTTGGGAAACATTTAATTTGTGCACAAATATTTTACTTTTAATTATCATTAAAGTTTCGATAATAATTTCGATTATTTTTTACATGTAACCGTTTTCTTTCTAATTCTTAGTCCTATTCACTATTTTATAAAAAAGGTTAGGCTTTTTATTGCCGAAGATACTACTTTTAGAAACATCCAGAAATTGAATTAACATCCAAAAATTAAATAAAAACAATTAAAATTTTAAAGAATATTCATTTATAAACTTATTATATAAATTGATTTAAAATTAATTCCCACGTGTATTGATTTATTTACTTTTGTTAGTATATTTCAATTTATTTATTATTTATTTTTAGCTTTCTTCTACAGATACGAAATGGTACATTAATCTAACCGGAGCAATTAGTGATGGCATTCGAAATCAGAAACCATTATTCAATAAAGAGCCGTCCGGAAAATCAGAAGATGATAAGAAGCAGCAATTAGAATTTGTTCATGGAGTAAGTTTGGGTATTGACTTTGTACACCTACATTTAATTTATGTAATTTATTTCTAAATTTTTACTGATTATTACGATTATTTATAATATAAAAAAGTAAGTAACATGATTATTTGATATCCCACCCTTTCTATTTGTTTTAGCGCGGTCATATATGCGTCCATATTTAGATCTTTCTTAGTATATTATGTCAAATTTTCTGACAGTCAAATTATATTCATTTTTTCTCATAACAATAGGACGCCATTTCAAGTTGTGTGAGTTGAATATATTTAAAAAATACTTAAAAATTGTAGATGTGGACAAGAAAATATGTAAATTCAACTGGCACTGCATTATTTGAGTGTTGTTTGTCCATAGTGGCTAAAGTTAGAAGAATATTCCATATGTTAATTTACAACACGTGTTTAGCATTAATTATTTATATGGTGGCCGAGAGGTGTCAAAACATAAAATCGTGTTTTTATCATTAAAAACACTGTTATTATCACTAAAATACGTTTTTATCACTTAATTTATGTTGAATTTGTCTATAAATACACGTTTTTTCACTTAAATCATGTTTTTATAATGTTTTTTTTCTATAAAAACATGTTTTATGTTACCGAGAGGTGTCATAAAAGCATGTTTTTTTGGAAAAGTACATGTATTTATGGATAAAAACATTATTTAAATGATAAAACATATGTTAATGGATAAAAACATGATTTAGGTGATATGGATAAAAATGTGTTTTATGTGTATATATGCCTTAAGGTATCTCATATACTAGCTATAGACATTTTAGATATAGTTTTGATAGGTCTTATTTTGTAAACTTTTAATTTGTATGACGGCCTTTGGACTAAAAGCGTAATTTTTTATGGAATAACAAATTTAATAAAAGAACACCTAAGAAATTTATTAAAAATCTGTAAATAAATTGTCAGTTGGTTGCCTTGGTTACCTTCTGATTGATAGATATTGTACAAATTTGGACATATATTTCATTTCTATGTATTAATTGTTTACTTATTTTAACCTCTCTATCAACTTTTATTTGTACCAACACATATTAGACGGGATATTGGACATACAAAAAAATATGGTAACTCAATCATAAATGCTTATTTCTTAGCATAAAATGATATAAAAACGAATAATAAAGACACTAGGTCACTTTCAATTATAGGCTACATTGGATCAATATTAGATTGACGATATCTATTTTTTGAATTATGATTGTCATATTGAAGGAATGCATTTTCGTGAGCGTGAAGTCTCAGGTCAGTCGCGCGATCAATTTAAACACGATTAGATACATCCAATCGTGTTTACAGATTCAAAATATTTGTAATTTAGCTAAATATAACTTTATCATTTAATTATACCCATTATCTAGAAAATTATAATTATACATAGCTGTTATACCTATTTACTGAAATGAATTAATAATAATCTTATTACTATTAATATCTGCTTTTTACTAATTCATTTCAGTAAATAGGTAAGGTATAATATATTATATATAGAAGTATAATCAATTTTGATATAAATATAAAATCCAAGAATAAACGGCAGCCATTGCGAAAAGGTAAGTAAAATAACTACAGTAGTTGAAAACGATGCAAACTGCACTCAAACTATATTAAAGTTATTTCGATTGGAAATCGATTAACGAGCGGCTGGTTAGAAGAAACATATATGGTAAAGGGTAGGTAATATCTAATATTGTTCATATTATGCTAATGTCAATCGCTCTCTAGTCGCTAAACAATCGCGATTATACTGAGCATAGCTGTCAACCATTTCCCGGGATATACGTGGGATGGGCACGGAAATGACTAAGGTAATCGGATTGTAAAAACAACTTTACGATAGTGATTAGATTGAAGCTTTGTAAATATTTATATATTATAACTATTTTATAGGGAAAACGTCTTGTCGTGCGATCAATCCAATCTAATTCTATTATAAAGGGACCTACTAACTGTAACACGTAAATAAGAAATATAAACGGAAGGAGTAATTAAATTTGAAATTATTCAAAATAATATACGACGAAAAATGTCTCTTCTACAGAAAATATTTAAATCAATTAAATTGATTAATTTAATTTTAGTGACGTGTGTCTTTGTTTTTAACTTTCATTTACTGTACATTTTTTCATATTTTTAATTTTATTTCAGGTTGGAATGGTTAATCGGTCAGTTTCCACCAAGCCAAATTCTAGACTGACGTCATTTAAATATCAATTGTGGTCATTTAATATTACATTCGCTTTATTCACATGTGTAGTCATTTATGTCGGCTTACGTTGATATATTTTTAGTGTTTGTAATTTGTTGTAAATACTGTGATGTAGACTCTATAATGATTTTAATTAATCGTTAGTGTTAAATACGTACCTATGATTTTTCAATATTTATACATGGCTTTACTTTATAAGGTGTAGTATGTAACACAATTATTTAATGTATTTGTATAGTCTTCCTTGTTGATTTTAGTATTCAGATTTTGATATTGTTATTGTAAAACATAACAAATTTTGTGGTTTAATTTGATAAGTTTTTTTCATTTGTTTAACTAATATTTATTATTTTCTTGGAAGGACTTGAACATTTACTTTTAAATTGTATAATATAAAAATACATTTACCAATTATGTATTATTAATTGTTTGCCATTTCCAATAGTATTGAATGATACTTGCAATAGTCAGTTTTGATTAATTAAGTTATCGCCTTAGTTAACCCTTCGTTCGTGGAGGAGGGTATGCCATTTTTTTTCAAATAAATAATGTTTTTGATTGAACTATAAAACGTATGACCCTGATTTTTTTACTCGGTGGTTAAAATACTTATCTCACTAAAAAATATAATTTCAAATATTTTTACATACCAGAAAAAATGGTGTTACCACTGGGTTTTCATACTTGCCGATGATATTAGGAGCTGAAACATGTAACATTAATAGAAAACAAGTTTATCGTAAAGTTTATCCATTTTACTTGAATAATTCAATTATTTATTAAATACTCAAATAGTAATTATAATATTTATAGCTTATTTGTATAAGTAGTATAATTACAAAAAAATATATCAACAAATAAAGATCTCGTGATCTGGAATCATATGCAAAAAGAATCAAGTCAATTGGTTGCATTGAACAAACGTTATAGCATTTTTGGTAATATAATAATAATATATATATAACATAATATAATGGTTATTTTCCTATAGTTTTCCTAAATGGAGTTCATGACGTAATCAGGTCATAAAAATGATATAATATCAATTAATTTTTTTGAAAATAAAAATCGATCGACAAGTCTTTAGGAGGTATCTGTTAACCAAATTTCAGCTTAATCGGATGATAGGAAGTTTTTGGTTTTCCAGGGTGGTAAAGTACCTCCTCCACATAGCAATAACGTCTTAAAAAGTATGACCACGTACGAAGGTTTCTTGATTGGGGTCTTTTTCAAAATCTTTGAATTGTATAAAAAAGTAGAAGTATGTATTATCTTAACCCTTTATGACGACCGGGACCTGGAAGGCCACACAAACTTATAAAGATGAGTACACTTTTTTTTAAATTTCAAATTTCGGGACAACTCCTAAATAGTGTTTGGACTAATAGGGTTGGATAACATTTATTGTGTATTTTTTAAGAAAAATATAAATTGGCTCAGAGGCCCCACTAAACTTTATACATGTACCATATAATATTACGCTCACTTCTTTCTATACAAATATCTTAATATAACTTTCCTATATTGGTTGATACTTTCTTTCAATACTTTAATGGAAAAATAAAATGTTTCACACATCGTAGGCGATATCTACGTTTCGACGATCGTGAAACTAGACTCGCTAGAGGGGAAAATGACAAATTGGCTCCAATCCGTGAAATTGTCGACTTATTGGTAACCAAATGCAAATGTTTATACAAGGCTGGAGAAAACGTCACAGTCGACGACAGAGGAAGATGCCCTTTCAAGGTTTATATTCCTAGTAAGCCAAGCAAATATGGCATGAAGCTGTGGGTTTTGGCTGATTCTAGTACAGACTATTGCTGTAACTTTCAGGGTTATACTGGGCGCCGTAATATAGTACTTCGGGAAGTGATAGGCTACAAAATTCACGTGTCGTCCTGGAACTAATCGATTACATCTCAGAATCTGGGCGACATATCATTGGTGAAATTTTTTTTACTAGGGCCTTACTGTTCCTCTGGTGAGTGCTCTATTTGGGTCGAAGACTTACCTACAATAGTACAATTCGTAAAAACAAGCTTGAGATATAACTCAAGAAATGCAAGCAAATCGTGGTCGTTAAATACAAGTTTATTTGGTTTCCGAGAAAACAAAGCTCTCGTATCATGTATGTACCTGAACGAAACAAATTAGTCTTGCTGCTGTCAGCTTTGCACCACGACAAACTGTGATCTTGCCGAACCCCACAAACCTCAAATTATTCTGGATTATAACGCTAAAAGTCTTTAGTTGAGACACTCGATCAGATGGTACGGGCTTACAGTTGCAAGAGAAAGTCTAGACGTTGACCAGTGACCCTATTCTCCAATCTTTTCGACATTGCTGCCTATAAACACTTACGTTTTATTCCCATCTATTCACCCTAACTTCAAGAACAATGTAAGCCATCGAAGAAGAGTCTGATCAAACAGCTTCTCCCCAACGAAGGTGAACGTGCTCCAGCACCAATTCGACCAATCCAAGACAATAGTCGAAAGCGTTGTCCAAGAGATATACACAGAAAGTCGAAGACACGCAGCGTCAGTTGCACATTGCCAATGAGACATAGTGGCCAGATTTGTATTGGGTGTGCCCCATTGTAATTGTAATCGTTACAGTCATTCTAAAGACATTGTTTAAACATTTTATGTGTATACATACTCAATTATTTTCACAACTATATTTTGCTATATTTTTGTAACATATAAAACTTGTATGAATTTATATTAAATTTATATTAATTTGTGTTCATTCGTATTAACCTTGTGTTAATTTTAAACAGACATTTTTACTGTATTTTAAAGTCTATACTTGAAATAATGAGGCCCCTATAATTGTTTTTCGTCATTTAACTTTGATTCTTTTTTATATATGTAATGGTTTCAATATAAATTTTACCCGAACTGTTTAATTTGATAAGCTAATTTGTTCTTTGAAATTCATGTGGTGACATTTTTACGCTTTTCATAAAATAAATATTGACTATTTCTCATTATTTAGTTTGAGCTAATCAAACAATATAATTTAAACTGATATACAGACAATAACAATATCAGCATATCAATATTTAAAATACTTATGGCATTCCACTTCAAACTTGTGAAAAATTTGTCACATAAAACAAAGCCATCATTTTTGTATAAAATTATGTTACACAGATAATTAGGTATATTTAAATATCAGAAATGTCCACAATAAATGAAACAATTTTTTTTCCTTACTTCACTTTTTGTATGTGACATCATTATAACAGGTAGTCTTATTAGTTTTAACTGTACAATGTAGAACTTTTAAAATGATTTTAATGATTTTGAATGAAATATAATTTATTTAAATAATAAAATAGTAATTTTTAATATATTTTTTTATGATAAGATGTTTAATTTTTAACATATAAAAATTTAAGTTTTTAGTCTTTATAATTATCAAAATTATCACGTAAAATAAGGTAATATGCATAATTTTATAACTCTAAAATTTATAAAACAGTCTATTACTTTTGTTTATACTAAATTCAGAAGACATTAATTACATTTAATAAATATTTTATCGCAACAAACTTTATGCAAACTTATGTCCATAATAATTTATCTATTAACATTTGACATCCTTCCGGGAAAGTTTTATGACAAAAGATCAAAAAATCAAAAAAAGCTTTTGTACAAAGTAGTTATATTACTCATCTTATATTGTTTCATAATAATCCAAAAAAGTCTATAAAAATATTATTCTATTAAAAAAAGTACAGACTGTAAATAAGTAAATAGGTGCTAATATAAAACAATAGTTTATAGACAACAAGTAACTATAGTAAGGCAGTTGTATTGTTGCTAATAATACACAAATAATAACATAAATCTACAGAGTTTAATATACAATTATTAATAAATATATTTTATGTATAATTTGATTTTATGTTTAGTAATTAAACATGAGTATATGAAATCGTCTGATGATTATTTTTATTAAACAAATATTTTCTATTTACATATACGATTTACATTTACAATGGAAATATGCATTAAAAACAACTATGGTAATATGTCTAATCGTGTATTTGTAATATTTGTTCTTAAATATTTAATTTATATAACCTTCAGGAAAATATAATGACCATTTTTGTAGCTAAAACTTAAGAATTTAAAACAAGTTTATGAAGTGTTCACTTTATGATATTTTATAAATATACAAAATAACAAAACAACAAAAAAACATATAAAAATATAGAAATGAAAATATCCCTTTCTGTTGTATCTAAGCAATATTTTACTCTATCTTCACATTGCAGAAAAGGTCAACAATACGTAAGCAGATATGATCGAGTATAGTAAATTACTATTGTATATAGAGCACTCTAATGATCTAAATGACGCATTCTGAACCGCATACAAATCTGATTGTGAACGTGATCTGTGGAGGACACCCGGGAGCCTGACGAACTGTTAGTGAAGGGACCCGCTGACGGCAGTTGAATCTGTGGCAGCCGTTCACTGCTGCCGGATTTGTTGAGAATTGAAAGCGCACTGACTAGAAGCGAACGACTGAGCTGGGAGCTAGTACTGTTCTGTGGCGTCTCCGAGCAACCATTCTTAGGATCATGGGGAATCTTACGAATAGAAGACTTTTTAGGGACACTCTGGGGCAACAGAATCTCCTCGTGTGCTGTCTGCAGTGTGATAGGATCGTCGGAAGATGACTCCAAATTGAGCGTGATAGACTTCAGTGGAGGGATTTCTGAGTTTGGTCGCTTGTGAATAGGATTGCTACGCATTACAGTTGTATTAGTATTAGTAAGGGGGACTGCACTTTGGGATTTTTGACTATGATTAGGGGGACATGTGTATGCTGTTTTATTGATAGTTGAGGCGGTTAGTTTCTGCTGTTGTTCGATAGTAGTGATGCCGGTGGCAGAGGATTCCAGGGCAGACCGAGTGGGAACTAAGGCATGGCGAGGCGGAACATCAGCATCTCGCGTTCCTTTTTCCTTAGGAGAGTCTTGAGTTCCATGTAATCTTCCTTTGTGTACTGCCGTTGTTGGTATCGAGGCTTGCTGTCCACTTTTGTGTCCCTTTTCTATAAGGAATGAAACAGGTGTTGCCGAGTATAAGTATATTTCAATTGATTTTAAAGGAAAATACTCTTCAAAATAAAAATTAATTGTTTTTGCACCTGTCGACAATGGACGAAATGAGAGACAAAAACAAATTTTAAACTCATTTGTTTTACTAAATTTTGAAATCGTGAGTAATAAACATTCTGGATAGCAAGAAAATAACTAGTTATCTATATTAATATAAAAGATAACATACACAACATTCTATTATTACCTATGAATATAAAAAAAGGTGTGTTGTTTCTAAGTTTTCTTTAAACGTATTACATAACACATTCCTATATATATACCTTTGAAAATAATGTGTTTTCTTGTATCAATATGATTATATTGATGCAAGTAACCATATTATTTTCAAAGAAACAATTAAATTTTATAAAGAATTTTTTTATATTCGAATTTATATTAATTTTTGACAATATATAAGCATTTGTTATATTTATTTATATAATTTTTTGTATAGTGTGGTTTATTTATATATAAAAGTTTTATAGATAATGTGATAATAAATTATAGTATATAAGGTCAACTCTTGGGTGACTTGTTTATAATTTAAGCCAAAATACGGGCCTCGTAGCTACTTTTCTAAACTAAACGGATCCACATAATTTGCGAAAATAATAAATGAGGTCTCCATAGGTAAATAAATTTCGACTTTTTATCCAAAAGTGTTAATACTGTATTTACAAGGAAATATAAAACATTAGGTATTAACTATAGACTTATATATTATTACAAGCAGTAATAATATATAAGTCTATTGCAAATTAAACAATCTAGAAAATGAAGCGTTATATAAAAATGAGATGCATTTGTAGCACACAATTAAAGAAATAAAGAAAAATAAGATTGTTAAAGAAAATATGTGATCACATTTTATTATTATTATTATTATTATTTATTATTTTATTATTATCAGATTTTATTATTCGGTTTGAAATTAATGAATACATTAAATAATATCTACATTATTTCAGGTGTTGAACCAATGTTTAAAGATAGCATATGTGAACTGTTACAATAATTGCAAATATTTTTTTTAATATTCTTAAATTTACAAATTAGGATTTATACCATTCAATATGATTTAACTCGAAGAAAAAGGGGGTTAAGTGATAGTTTAATTAATATTTTATAACTTCTGTCGAACATTTTTCCAAAACATTAATCGATTAAACTACATTATAGTCACTGCAGAAAATTTTTGCTCCTATAAAATTGATGTTGGGGGAAAATAAGATAACAGTACTTTATGTCTGATTAGAGTGAAATGCTGTCAATGTGCTGACAAATGTGCTATGTGAGGAGATCATATTTTATTTAAAAAAATGGTTTTAATGTCATTTGAAAATTTTTGACCAAAATAATTCATTTAGTAAAATACTATTGCAATAATTTTTTAACTAAAGACAACTGTCTTCTTCAAAGTATATCTTCTCCTATTTAGAAAGAAAAAGAACAGTGATAGCATGTTTTACATAATCGAAACACAACATCAAGAGAGGAAGTTAGCAGAAAACAAAAACATTAATACATCAAATTAATTCAAACAAATCTTCTTAATAAACAAAAGAAAGTGTGAGCTGCGATAGCTAGTATGCATGTGCAGGATATAGCAACTGAAAAAATTAGAAGAAAAGCAGTATTCGCAACTCGGCTATAGTAACTGACCCTTAGGTAAAGGTGCTTTGTATATAGTAACTCTTCTAGCTGACTCTCCTTTGGTCAATATCTCGGATTTATGTTTCGTGGAAGGTTCTGTTGACGAAGAAATTTGATGTGATCTTTTCACTTTTTTTGGTTCTGTGGACTTAGTGAAGGCCTCATATTTTGGGGAGTTAGTAGGGCCAGAATCAGTGGGGGATGGGGACAATGTATTCGTGTCAGTAAATGAAGGAGGATGATTGGACTTCTCCACCATTACAACCGGGCTCTGTTAAAGCAAAAACAAGGATTGTGGTTGATTGGTATAGTCAAATGATCAAACAGTGACAATACATTCGATTTATACATCACAGAAGTATTACATTTCTTTGGAAGTTTCTGGATATCAATACAATTAATATTTAATATATTTAATATTAAATAAAAATTAATTGTAATTGTAATTTTTAATAAAACCCGACAACCTTTTGGTGTCATTATTAATTTAAATAGAAATGGTTGGTACAATAGTTAAATGTTATTTGGAATATATAAATTAAATATATTATTGTTCTATTGCAAAGTAATTCGGTTTTAAAACTTTAGATAAATTTGATTTAACAATTTAAAACTATATTAACCTTAAAAACGAACTATCTTACATTATTATATATCAATTGCTCAACGAATGGCAAAACATTTAGTTGTAACTTAAATCCAGAGGAAAAATCGGAAAAAAACTGGAGGACAAACCTGGAGGAAATTTAACCTATTTTCAAGGTCGTTAATGCAAATGTAGCTAAGATAAACAAATAAGATACATTTAAGGACTTTAAATGTTCAAATTATCTAAGAAAAGCAAATGAAAAGGATTTTAGAATGTCAATAAAAATGGTCGATATAAGTATACATTTAAAATAATTCTAAAATAGAAAAATGAAATTAATTATAAGTAATGTTAATTAAATATTGAACTTTTTCTAGTATTATCGCATTAATTTATCATTTTATATTTAGTGGATATTAATGATATTATTAAACAATAAATGTACAGTATAACGTTGAAATAAATACATACACTTGTTAAATTAATTATAACATTGTATAAAAAATAATAATATTGTAATTTTATAAAAACATTTTACGTTCTTCAAATTGTCATTGTTTGTTTATCTTAGCAGTACCCTACTTGTTTTATTGACGACCTAGAAAATTATAATTTTATTTTTCCGGTTTTTCTTCCGGATTTCTCCTATGAATATTCCTCCGGATTAAAGTCCCAATCAAAATATTTATGAAATCAAGCATTTTAAAGAGTGCCTGTATTAATTTAGGATTATGCAAAACACAAAACTACACATAGATTCATTAGCATGCATGTTAGATTTTATTATATTTAAAACAATTTCGTCTTACCTTTCTTGTTGGAGTCTATATATATATATATATTTCAGACAACGCGGCATTAACAGAATATATTTATATTTCAACTCTCATAAATACTAATATATTCTAAATCCATTAATTGAATTAGTTATACGGTTACTGCTACATTAATAAAATTAAGTTATATTGTACATTCAGTTAACTATAGATATCGATTAGTAATATACCTGTTTTAAAAAATCAGCAATAAAGTAAATATAAAAAATAATTGTTATAAATGATGCATTTTAAATGAATGATATTTTTCGCACTAATATAGCGTTTTTTATGTTAATTTTAAAAAGTCAATAAATATTGAATTTTAATTAATTTAGTCGAAGAATAAAACTACAAAATAAACAGTATAAACATTTCACTTATTAATTATTTGTCTTTGTTAACTGTATCATAATTGCAATTGATATGAAACTCTGTATGGACCATGACATTTGGGTCAATTCTAATGCCTCTGTTATTACAATATGTATAATATATTTCATGAACTTCAATTATAGTTTAGGTAATTTCTTGGAATATAAATACATATAAATATATTGATATAAATGATCTATTTTTGACTCACTCCGTATAGGTAAAATAATGGTGAAATAAATTTAAGGATAACCATAATCTGCTAATTAACATAGATAACAAATATTTGACAATGTTTCGTAAGTAGGATTTCTTGCTAATATCTAAAAGATTTTTTTATTGTTGATTTTCATATCAAGATCTAAACAATAATCTTGAAAAACAAACTTTTTCTTCCAAGATCTTGAGAAATATAATTATCAATTCTTGAATTTCTTGCAAATGTCTTTGTAAAAAATACAAATTAATCATTGTAATTTTACCCAGATATTACTAAAAAATTCTTTATTTTTTCAGATCTTATTGTGAAATCTATGTCTTATGTCGGTTTTGGATATTAGAAGAAATTAAGGACTTAGTAAGACTTACCAAATCATGACAAGATATCAGTAAGAAATTCAACTTTCCAAATAATGAGCAGCTACTACGTTTTATCTACTTATTTTTCTAATTTAATGCGCTAATAACATACAGCTAATTTAATAGCTTTTCAGAGATTTATTGTTCTATTTATATTGCCTTCTGTTATAGTTTCAACAGAAAATTTATATCTAATTTTAATTTGTTTTATAATAACTGTCAAATTGTCGTGTATGTCTTTCTGACAAAAAAAAATGTTTACAGCTTCAAAATGATCTTTATGTTATAGTGCATACCTTTTTAATAAAAAAAGCTTACTTAAATCAAATTTATATAGACATATTGTTATATATATATAAAAATTACATTCACTGTATTTGATACTTAAATCGCATAGTTATTGATACTACGATTGAATACTATACGCGTCTAATAAAATCTCACTTGAAGCGCTATTATTACAATCAATATATAAAAAGCAAACGGATTAATTTTACACAAAAAATTATTTTTTCTAAAATTTACAAACATCCTCAAACACATTATTACCTTTGACCTCGGTTTCTCTTCAAGAGTTATATTCGGATTTTTAGAAGCACTTAATGGCGCCGGACGATAAGGGGATGGCTGTGGAACCTGGAAGACCGGTTTGTTTGTAGAGAGAATGGGGCGGGGAATTGACTTCGTGTTGTCTAAAAGCATAGGACCAGAACAAAGAATATTTACGGCATTAATTGTTCAAGTAGTATAAACTTCTCACAGAAAAAACAAACAATTTAACGATATTATTTTGTGAATAATTATACCCAAAAGTAATAAAACGCAATCATATTTAGAGTAGCTTCTATATATTTCGATAATATATAATAGTTTTGCAAGAACGAGTAAAGTTTTTCTAAATATTTTAAAAATATTTTTGTTAATATCCAACTATGTGACACCAGGAAATTATGTATATCTACCCATAAACCATATTAATTAAGCATTTTAATAAGTAATATTGAAAAAATGCACAGTAATAACTGCATGCACAAATGAACTAAATAATATATTTATTTTTATATTCAATAATATTTATACATATTAACAAAAATGTATATATAATGTATATTCACGTACAAAATTTTATGAACGTTTTCTTAATAAACAAAAAAGATACATTTAAAAATTCGATTCAACTATAAAAAAAATTGAAAAGTAAAAATAATTTATTTCAGGGTAATAAACTAATTAAGATGAAAAACATATTGTTTTAAGTATCGCTATATTATTTGATATTTAAAAACATATTACTTATAAAAATATTGTTCAATAATTTTAAAATATGAGAAAAAACTATTTTAATTTTATTTAAAAAAAAAATTAATTAATAATTTTTTTAAATATTGTATTCATGTTAAATATACGAGTATATTTTAATTTAAAAAAAATTATTTTAAGGGTTTATCAACTAATTTTTTGTTTACGTATTTATTTTTATTTTAACTTTTAATAATAATTTATTTTTAATATTTTAAAATGTATTAATTAATTTGTGTAATGTATCTTTTTAAAAACAAATTATTTATAGATATTTTGTTAAATTTTTTGCCAAAAAATCAATCAAAATTATGGACACTGAAAAATGTACACGGAACTTAGTAAAACATTAACATAATAAATATATTTCAACTTAGCTTAAGTTATCTTTTAAGAAGCTATAAAATTAAAATTTCAAAATATCTTTTAGGATTAAAAAAAGAAGCGTATATATATAGACTAAAATGGTCTAAATCTTGATCATTGAGTTTTCGTAGAAATATTTTATAATAGACAACATGGAATTAAATTCAACTTCATTTTAAATATATCACATAAAAATTATATCAGTAAGTTAGGAAGGAATCTATTTGATATGTTTCAATTCACTGGGGAATTTTAATTGCTTATATCATAACAAGAATATTGTGATACTGCTGACAAACAATAATCAAATAAAGTTTTTTATGAGTTAAAGAACTTCCTGCAATGCGATTTTAAATAATGTTAAGCCCAAACGAAACTATATAAAAAAATAAAGGTGATTAACATAATTAATAAAAACAGTAAGTTTTTTATGACAATTTTTAAAATAAAATAGTTATGTTTATTAATTTAAGAGATTCACATTAAATAATTCATTAAACCTAAATTTTGATTAGGATATTATTTAGAATTTAATCAATTTTGTAACGGTAGAGTACTAAACCAAGATTTTAATCATAATCTTTTTTTTTCTATAGATTACGTATACAGACGTTATTTATGATCGATGTTTGAAACATCAGATAAAAGTAAATTAAATGGAATGGAATTAAAATGATAAAAATTAGTGTTTTTAAAATATATTGCAAAACCAATTTGTGTTTTCAACAAGTAAGAACTAAACTATAAATCAAGGGATATACAATAATATATGCACATGTAAACCAAGCTAAACATATAATACATTTTTTAATTGATGTAAAAAGTAGTGGCAATTAAAAGATTAAAAAAAATTGTAATTTTTTATCAATTTGCTTTGATTTTACAAAATATGAAGTTTATATACGTTTAATCTACAATTAATTTTAAATTTAAAACCTTTTTTTAAACACAAAATTTGAACAAAGTTGAAACATTTAGTAAATCAATAATTAATGTCTAGGCATTTACCTTCGAGAATTTCTCTTCTATTTTCATGTCTAAAGGAATTATAAATAAGAAAATGAAAAGTTGACATACAAAGAAACAGTTACAAACATAGTACTTGAATAAATTGTAATTATGTTAAGATATTATTTTATTAAATAAGATTAATTTATGCAATATACGTAGTTATATATATATATATATATATATATATATATATATAGTTAGTTAATTGATTCAATATTTTATTAAACAATACGTATTTTTATTTTATATGTTTTATTAGTTATTTTTATTATTTATTATTATCTTGATTATGTATTATTAATATACCATTTCATTTATGTAACATATCACACAATACATTTATAAGTATTCGTAATTTACACCAAGTGTTATCAAATGAAATATATTTTAATGTACAGAAAATCCCCCCAAAAACAGTTAATTTCAAAATTTATTAAAATATACATAAAATAAATAAATACTAAATAAAATGATTACATAAAAATACGTTATGTATATAATTAATAATATACATAATATTTTTCAATATTTAATAAAATTACTACGTTTTACTTAAAAATGAAACAAATATTTAGCAATATGTTTTTTTGCTTTATTATTCAATCGGGTAAACAAAATATGCATTTAAAAGTAACTAATTTAAAAGTAACTTTTAAAAGTAACTAAAAGTAACTAATGTAATAGTGCAGCTATATTTTAAATCTATGCTGGTAACTATAATCATAAAAAGTTATTCAAAATGTTAGCAACAATGTTAGATAAAAATAGTAATGATATTTAAAAATCATAATAACATATTTTATAAGGATTAGCTTTAGGATCAGTACGAGAGAAGCCATACCTGCCATATCTGAGGTTGTGGCTCTGAATACTTCCATAACTTTTTATAACATTTAACTAAATATATATGACCTCGTTAATTATTTTGAAAAGTTTTCTCATGATTCACAAAAAAACTCAGGATGACACTACAAAATATATTCGAAAAAATGTTTTAGTAACTTTTTAACGCGAAAAGCAATTTTTGTTAAAGCTTTTTATTCTATGGAAAAAAGGATAAAACCTTCTATTTTAGTATATATTCGTATTATGAAAAAAATCTATTTTAGATCTTTAAATGTCGCGCGCGTCCTTCTTATTTTGGATAAAATTAAAAATATATTTAATGACGTTTTTGAAGAAATAAAGACAAAATATTTCGGATATACAGAGCATGAATGATTACTGAACCTTCAGATAATATTGGGACAAATTTGAGAAGTTTTATTTAGTGGCAACATTTTAATGTTTGTCGCCATTTTCGATAAAATCACAAAGGATATTATAGTTATTTTATACAATCAAATTGACGTATATCTTTTGTGCAATAGTTCAGCCTCAATTCCATACTGTCAATGACAGAAAATCAAATGTTCATTAGAACCACTCAAACAAAATCCTTATATGCACAATATAGCATATCTAGTTGTTATTATATTCGTACCTCATGGTCGACTCTACGTGTGCTGGATAGCATGTTTGAACTTCGGATGCAGTAATAAAGAATTCTGGCCCTACTACGGAACGATCTGTCGGTATGTTGTTGGGTGATCTGTGATCCGGCAATGAATAATAACCTCCTTCGGTACTCTGGGGATCTTGTCGGGTTTCTGGAGAACCATCACTGTATTGATGAAGAGATTGTTTTGGCCGAAGAAGTACCTTAGCACCAGGATAAATTTTTTTGGGTCCCATCTGATTCGGAAGGATATAGAAAAATTGTGATATTATTTGGGAATTTTAAATTAATCCTATCAATCAATATGAATACTCTATTAAATATAACTTATAACATTCAAGAATATAATGATAATTATGTTTTTAAATTGTATGTCGTAACATTATTTAAAAGGCCAAAATTGTAATACAATAACATAACAACGCAAATCATAAATATATAGATCATAGATGTATTATATTGTATAATATTATAAAAAAGTGTATTCTGTCTATAAAACACAAACCTGTCATTGTGTGGATAAAACACAAATCATAAATATATAGATCATAGATGTATTATATTGTATAATATTATAAAAAAGTGTATTCTGTCTATAAAACAC
>JAUZND010039035.1:0-21392 GCA_034780555.1 Coelogynopora nodosa
TATAAATACCTACTACATTTTAGTATCCACTACACTCGTTAAAGATTTTCGAAACGTCGTGTCAGCACACTAATTTCATTCCTAATAAAAAGTATTTTAATACAGCTGACTTTTTTTATTTCTGAAAAAGGTTTTGTGGATAGATTACTTGTTACTTGAATATTTTTTTCAGTGATGAACAGTTGTTCTGGATGGTGGAGCATGATGTGAACGTTGTTGAAAGCCTTGACAAGCTTCATTGGGACAACTTTCATACACTACTGCACGGCTTGTTACAGACTTTATCTGCAAAAGAAAAAACCGAGCAATACTTTCTGCCATTATAATCCTGCAGTCTAATTATATCAACAGTGCTTTGTAATCATAGACATAATCGTATAGGCGATGACTTCAGAATCGCATAAATACTATGCAGTTAAAAGAAGCAATGCAAGTTTCATTATTTTAGCACTATAAAATAATAAAAACGAAACTAATTAGAAAAATATTACAAAAACTATATCGTACTTTTTAATATTTTTATAAATAAATGGTATGCAACAATGGTTACAAAAAAGGCTTTGTAAGTTATTCCAATGTAAAACTATAATTTTTTAGATGTTTTATATTTTCTTTTTTCAAAATTATTCATTTTTTATTCTTTATGCCACGATTTCAGGCTTTAGTAATGGACCTACATTTAATGATCGATTTATTAATAACTACACTAACTAGGTGTAATCTATGTTTGCAAATAATGATTATGAAGTACAATCTAATAAGCGATTATAATTTGAGTTGGTTTATAGTGAGAATAATACAGAAAAAGACTTATTTTGTTCCTTCACATATGAAATATATTTTAATAAAATATTTGGTACACTTTCTGAAACATTTTAAAAGCATGAATTTTTTTATACGAGTCATTTTCCGCCATTGGCATTGAGACAGTTACCTCAGGATACAGTTTAACATTAACAAACAAAAAGCGAGACAAAACTCTGTACAAAATTCAAGATGAATAGATGATTTATAGAAAATGTTGGATGGAGAAATGTACCACCGAAACGATAAAAATTTCAATCAATTTTGGTCAAATAGCTTTACTTATTTGAGGAAATTTTAAACAATGAAATATACAATATAAGTTATTAATACTTAATAGAAAGATGAAGTATTATATTATAAAAAAACAATCGTATGCACATTTGATATAAACATAACGCCACATTTAACAACAGATTCACTAGATCACTGAATATACACCAAATCGCCAGAACGTGGCTTGATTAAGTACATAATTTGTACTAAAAAAAGTATGTTCTTTTAAAAAGAAAATTAAATCGCAGTAGCGAAAGAAAAGCAAATATGTTATAGGTGTGAACAAAATGTAAATAGTTCACAAAAAAAATAATCTAAGCAAACTTCTGAACAATAACTGCATTCAATAACTTTTCATTAGCCAATGTTTGACTCTCATCTTTGATTTCACGGTTGGGAAAAGTGGTCATCAGGATAAAGGTCCGGGCTCCAAACTCAGGTCGAAGACTGAAATGTTAAGCACAATTTAAAGGTTTTGAGAACAGTAATAGTGTTAGGTAAATATGAAGCAGTATAGGCCTACAAATATTATATTTGATGTGAATAATACAAATATCAATATTATATGGATTTACAAATTACATTAAAATAACATAATTAATTTTTCCGAATAATAAATTAAATTACTTTATTTAATGTAAAGTAATACATGTTTTTAACGACCCAATTAGCTCCGATTAGTTATTATGATTTATTACAAATGTAGATAAGATAATAATTAATCACCTGAGAATATGCTGTCTGATGTCTGAAACTGTGTGTGTATGATTGAACTTGGCAATTAGTCTAAAAAAATAAAAAAATATTAGGTATACATTAAAATATCCTGGCAACTAAAACACCAACGTGTTTCACATCACTGGTTTGGCATTTAGCAGTTTTTTTTATCATTACAATATAACAGTCGTTTATTATTAAAATTAAAGTATGAAACGTATTAGTGCAAAGCTAAATATAGAATAAATATTTGTAATATAAAATCGATTTCATACCCGATTATATTATTTAATTGAAAAATATAATATATTAAATAAATCTAATTGAAATGCAGTGATGATGAAAAAAAATACATATTTAAGCAACATTAAGTCGTTTGCTAAATTGAAGTATACAATATAATAAAGATGTTATACAGTAATTGAAACTAAAACATGTTAAAATATTGCAATATTATTTTCTGATAAACGTATCCCAATAATCCGTATTTTCAAGTATAAAAAGTACAGAAGAAGAAACAATTTATGTTTTTTCAAAAGTAAATTCAAAACAATGTCAACACGGCGTTAACATCGAATACCTACAGGGTCGACCAAAAAAGACATCAATTTCTGAACATGGCAACATGTAGGTAGTCTTATTTAGAATTTTTTCTGCCATATTGTCGTACTTTTGTTTTTACAAGTTGCTAAAATTTATATTATCAAAATTACATTTACATGTAAAAATTATTAACAACCTAATATAATATCAATACTAGCAGAACTGATTTCAATACCAAACGTCACCATTAGTGGTTAAACGGTATATTAGGTCGTTTAGAACATTTGCAGATATCAATTTTTGAAGGTATCCCGAACTTAAATTTTAACCGTTTGCCTATGGCGATGGATACCGTTATTGATCTTAAAAACATACATTAAATAAACGTTGGCAGAATCAAGAATAAACCACGTTTTAAAAGGGATCCATTCTTGATAGTAAATGAACACTTCTATTTAAAGCCTCAACACCACAAAATAAAAAAATGAAAAAGAAGAACCAGACATTTCTATAGCTCATTATTGCTAAATCAGAATGAATACTGATTTTTAGATGGTTTCTGTTATTTAAAAATAAGAATTCCCATGACATAAAACAAATTAAAATAAATGCCACAAAAATCGAAGTGCTGTTTAAATTAGTAGTTTTTTTAAAAATTATTTTTTAACTAAAAAATGGATTTTGGACATTTGTGTATAAAACAAATGTGGTTGTTCTTTATAACGTCGGATCGTATTGATTGATTCCACGAAATCACGAGGTAACAATCGGGAATAACTTATGCAACTGACAACATCAAGAATGTGGATTCGACTATTGCTACACTGTTGAATATACATAATTCTTAAATACTCAGATTATCATCATTAATCTTAGCAACAGTTCTACAATGAATTGTGAAAAATATTCCGTTGATTAGAAATTATAATAAAAAGTATATTCGATAGTGGAAATATCTGCCGAGCTTTTCTCTTGTTAAGACTCAACAGATAAAACCTCATACTAAAGAGTCCTATCAAGAATGTAACAGCACTGTCAAGATTTTCCAACACATGGATACGAGTTAAAGGTTACACTTTAAAGGTTTTACTTATAGTGATTTAGTGCTATAGTGCTCATTTTTAAAAATTAAATCACAATAATGCTCTACACGTGCATAAACGGATATTTAATAAGATCTTCTGTAAAAAATTGTATTTTTAACTTCTCTAAAATACACCAAAAAAAGAGATTAATCACACAACAAATAGTTTCCTATATTCGTTTACCTGGTTCCATCTCCCAGCCTAATCTGTATCTGAGTAACCGGAGCAACCTCGTCGATCTCAATGGAGCTGACAGGTTCAACGTGGACTGACGCAACTGCTGTTGATGACGAAGTCGATGATGTCACAATTGTGGGAGCTGGACTGCCGAGCACGTGCCCTGCGCCCTGGAAGGGTTTAGCTTTCGGTTTCGTAGGCTGTTTGTACTCTTCAGTTCGGTGGTCTTCCATGTTTAAGTTAACCTCACCCCCGCGCGCCAACCGGAGGATTTCCTGCGGAAGAAGGGTTAGAAGCTTTAAAAAAATATATTTTGATGATTATAGAGACTACTAAATGTTTAGAAAACATCTACAATGGATATAGTTAAAATTCAAAAAAAGAAGAAAAATCAACTATAAAAGCGAACTAAACAACGTCCGTTCAAACTATTATGAACATGAAAAAAAATTAAGTGCGAAAATTTTTAATATAAAACTTCAACAATTACATACATGAAAAAGGCATTTGACACGAGAGATTATCTGGTGTTATGACTTGACATCAATAATACACATTAATGAGAATTCAACACAATCTCATGAGAACATCAAATAAAACTGGGTTTTAAATTAGTTTAGTCAAAAAAACATACACTTGACTGTTTTTAATATGTTTATGTTCGGAAAACACATCTGTCTGTAATATAATTATAGAATATAATGATTTGGTTTTGAGTTATTAATTCATTTACATAATACCGAAGGCTATTTTGAATGATAGCGTCACAGAAAAAAACAGATATATAATATATATATATATATTTCGCTAATGGTTTCTAATATGGTTTCTATAAACCTCCCGAACATAAAAATTACTTAGAATTATATTTTGATTAAACCCAATTTAAAACCCAGTGTGACGCACGTTTAAATTATTTACCGAAAGATAATTTACAAAAACAAAATATGGAACAAAATAACAATGTGGATACTATTACAACTGAAATAATTGATGTACAATGTGTTTTTCACTAAATATAAGGATTAATAATAAATAATGATATCCAAACTCATATAGAAAGTACATTAAATGTCAAAATCAATAGTAACTATTGCTACCTGAGGCACTTCTCCTCTACTGATTGTAGCAAGGAACTCTCGATTAGTTGGATCGTTATACTCCCGAAGTGGTCCATCATCAACACTGAACCCATTCTGCCACATCTTGAGCACCATATCCATCTGCTGAGGTGCTTCTGATGCCCCGGCACCACCCGTATGGCTGCTGGGATCTCCCACCAGAACACTATCCTCTGTTGGGTTCTCACCTAGACTGAAATCAGGGATAAAAATTGATTGATAAACTTACTGTAACAATTATAAAAGTCAATTGTATTGATTGCTAGAAAAGACAGGTAAATTATGATAGATACGAACACTTCATAGCTATTTTAAAACTATAAAACATTTGTAAATGTGGAAATATTTATATTGTAGTAGTATGAATTGTTTAGGTCAAATTCGAGAAATATAAAGAGAATTTTCATGTAGCCCGTGTAAGAAAATTTCGAATCAATTGAATCGTTTGAATAAAAGACAAATTTGTTTCCAAATTAAAAATATGGAAAAAATTTAATTTTGATTAATAAATGCAAAAAATCTCGAATTTGAGATGCAAAATGTGTCAAATTCCTATATATATTATAATATTTTTTAAAAAGACATTGAAATCAACATCAATTAATTTATAATGTTAATTGATTACAGCAGGGACTCGAAAAATTATGCTATTGTTTAATTGAACATGCTGGGAGAGGGTTGATTGAAGGAAAAAAATTAGCTGTGCCATTCCATAAACTTGTTCGTGATTGAGAGAAACCTCTTACCGATAACCAGAACCTGCAAACAAGTTACGCTTGGGTTTAGAGTTAGATGGTCCGACACCAGCCCCCATAGCCACCTCTTCGGCACCATGATCTCTAGCAGCCTGAAATACACCCTTGATGATGTCAGAGGAACCAGCTGCACCCCCCTTTTTCTTCGGACCGAGAACCTCCTGACCACCTCCCTGCTCTGAGCCACCTACGTAGAAGGCCTGATGACCCTCGTCACCCGAGTCGTCGGAGCCAGAGCTGCTGTAGAGGACAAGTTGTCAAGTTAATATGAATAGAGTGAGCGGTATGTATAGTTTATCTGTTATATATTAATATCACCATTAAAAAAACACAATATAAGTAATAAATAAAGTCTGAAAAACAGTAATACACACAATTAAATACAAATTTGTAATATCGACATCATCAATATTCGATGTACAATATTTGGAACATCATACAACGTGAAATTGCATGATGGTAAGTATATTTATGCTACATTACATTTAAATAAAAAATGTGTATTCACCACATACAAGACAATAATGAAATAATATTAACAGAATATATTATTTATTGTTTTACAAGTACTTGGTAAATATGTACCTTATACATTGTTTGAATATAATGTAGCGTAAATCTATTTATTATATCATTTGATTTAGCATGCGGCGATCATTTTATAATTAATCGGGAGAACGTATTCCATTCTATTCAATTTTTAATTAATGAATAATCAAACACGTTGTATTACACAGTGGTTTTATTTTGCAAAAATCCTGATTTAGTATAACAGTGTTTGCACCCATGATCAACCATGATTATAAAACACTTGTTTGGAATAAAAATCTAGATAAGGATTCCCCATTTATTCTGTACAGAATAATATTCAACAAATTCAACTAAACATGTGTTAAAATTTTGTGGTTCATGGATTTAAAAATATTTTATTTAATAACTATATATATTGTATATATAAAATAATAATATTTTTAATAATAAACAAATTATTTTTTATTTTTAGTGCTTGATCAGAACGTTATAAGATTTATCTGGCACCAAAGCAAAATTAGTATTTCATATATAATCAGGCATGGGATTGGACTTCCAGAAAAAAACCTGAAATGTGGGTGGGTTAAATTTATTATTTGGACTTGGTAGAAAAACTGATTAATGTATTTCCATAAAAATATCCACAGGAGTTAGACCTGGAGATCTTGAAGAACCCTGCGACGGATCCAATTATTAAATGTCTGATTGATGAGCTAATTTGTAACATTGAGGGTGAAATGAGGCGGTGCTCCATATTGCTGAAAACATGAAAGGTACAGTCCAATTTCATTAAGTTGGGGTACGCTCTGCCTTTGTAACATTTCCAAATACCTGTCCCCATTTACAGTATCATGAAAGAAACATGGTTCCCCATTTTCACTTTCTGTAGCCCTGAACTTTGTCATCGCGAATCCAACGAGGAATGGTTTGGCTCCAATAGCGCATATTTGTTTTGTTAACTTTGCTTGAGACGTGAAAACAAGCTTCATCACTGAACATAATATGTTTTTAAATTTTTAAAAGTTTTTTAGGCATGCTGTAATTAGATAAATATGCATTTTAATTGAAATATTTTATCTATGGTTCCAGACTTTATTAAACCTGTATAATAAAAAAAATTCCAAAAAGAATACACTTATTTCATTGAATAATAATCTAGTTTTCATCATAGCCTAGATGTCATTCAGTTATTTGACGTGGGCAAATATATATAATACACACTATGTATCCATTAGTAGAGGGTAATTTTTCATAATGAAATTTTTTTTCTATAGATTAAATAAGAGATTTAGATCACATTATAGAATATATTATTAGGCTAATTGAACTCATAAATATATCACTAACCCTCTTCTTCCCAAGGAAGCAATAGTAGCAATTCTGTCAGTAGGATTGGCCATAAATTCAGAGTTATGTGTGGAAATCTGAGGAATAGTTTGAGAAGATTCCTGAAGTGGTAATTCTTGGTGGCTGGCTGGATTGGGGCTTTCCTCCTGTTCCGCAAAAAAGGAGCTAACTGCAATCTGCAATTATTGTCAAACAATGGTTAGTGTAAATGACACGAATAAAAAATATGATTATGATAAATAGTTTGTTTATATTTTTTATATATCATAACAATTTTTTAAATATGTATAATTTAATAGTTTTGTTTAGATTTCTTCAAAATACATTGCAAATACTGGGATATTGGTAGTCAAATAACATAATCATCAAAATTTGATCCCTCTCAAAATTCAGATATATTTTGTATCTAAAAGCATGATTTTTTGAAAGCTTGTGTGAAAAGATAAAATATTATTTTTAAATTCTTGTTGCTGGTTTAATTGGAATTTTTAAACAGTTCAATGTCCAAAGACTACTTGGATAAAACTATGTATTAAACAGCATTTAGAAATTTGAAAGATGGCCCAACCCAATGATTTTTAATTTTTATGAGATTAGCTACAAGGCTACACATAAATATTTGATATTGTTACCAATTTGTCTTGAATGACTATTACTAAAAATCACTAAATATATAATTGATTAATAGTGACAAAAATATATTTCATAATTTTATAGTAAATATGTTCAACTATAATATATGTTGAACCACAATTCAATGGCAAAAAAAATTTAATTTAATTACCTTGAAACTCAGATGATTGATTGTAATTTTTAATAATAAAGATGTTTTAATTTCAACCAGTTTGATTTTATGAACATATACAAAAAACAAATTATACACAAATAATAGTATACACTGAAAGTCTGTCAACTCTACTGGATTAAGTCAACTAGACCCTGATTAATATATTGCGGAAATGATATTTAATTACCTTTTACATAATTAATACATTCCTTAAAAATAATCTCCTAATGAAAAACTATTTTTTGCAATCATTTCTTGGGTGAATAATTTTTTCCTACTTCTAATACCCACTGCCAAAGAAATTGTACAGCATTATTGTATGTATGCAAAGCCCAAACACCATTGTTCATGGGAATGGATTTAAGTTACAAAAAATATTACACATATATGGGTGTTATTTTCTGAAAATACAAATAGCTGTTATTATTTCTGTATACATTTTGAAAATTATCAATGAGCTATTGGGCTGTAATTGCCAAAGTTTAAAATGGCCGCTATTTTGATCAAAATATGCCTATATTCAGAAATCAGAGCACTTAATAGTGCAGACTGTAAATGTATTACATAGATACTTAAATATGGGTTTAATTGATTAGCTGGTTACTGCTTTAGATGTCTCAAATGAACTAGTGTGATTATAATGATATGCATTGATCTATAACTGACAAAATTCAATATGGCCGAGAATTCTACCAAAAACTTTTTTATTTGAAAAACATTAATTCAATACAATGAGTTAATTGAATGAGCTATTACAATAAATCAATGCTATACAACAAATAACATTGAATATCAAACAAAAGGTAGTTCTTTTGGAATGCCAACATGTATTGACAAGCTAGAAAGTATCCAATTAGAAGCATCTAGAAAGATCACAGGATTGCACCAATCAACACCAAAGGAGGCAGTCCCCAAAGAAGCCAAAGTAGACCTGATCAGCGACAGAGCAGTTATGAAAACAACCATTGCCATAGAGAAGAGCTTCAGATGTGAAGAGATCAACCCGAGAAGGGCCATGTTGTAGACAAAGAATCAAGAAGAAGGAACTCCGCTTGTTTGGAAAAACAAAATGGAATGAAATATTCTCAAAACAATGCTCTGGTTGGAAGCACCCACCTCTCAATAAACCTTGGCTCAAGAGAAACATTACTGTAGAAACAGAGGGAAAGAAAGACCCAGACCCTGAAAAGAATAAATAAATGGCTATTAAGAAACTAGAAAACAACAATAACTTTGACATGATTATCTATACAGATGGAGCAGCAGGTGAAAGTCATCACAATGGTTGAGAGGGAGTCATTCTCACCACTGGAGCAGCTGAAAACCTTATTTTGAAGAACAGAATAGCAGCAGCAGCTGGAAGATGGTGTTCTTCATATCAAACCAAGATGGTAGCAATCCAAATAGCTACTAAGCACATAATTGAAAGTGAAGTGACCAACAAGAATATCCGCATAATATATGATAGTAAATCATCACTAGAGAGCATCAGAAACTACAATTATAAGACCAACAACAATCTCCTAGCAGACATCAATAAAAACCATTTAAAGCATATTAAATCAAAAAATTTGCTTTTGATTGAACTTTTAATTAAATGCAGATTAAGCTTCAGATTTAAACTTAAATTCAACAAAATGAAAGATACAGCCAACAAGACAGCCTTCATTAACAAGGAAACTTGCAAAATATGAAGCTTAGAAAACAAATAGGCCCATTATTCAAAGAAAAAAACAGCTACCCATAAAAAAAACATATGTGCACAAGCAAGATAGGAGGTAAAGAGACTCTTACAGCAAACAAGAAAAGACGTGATAAACAAGGCAAGAACTTACATGCCATCTGCAACCAGATCAACTTAACAATTTCTTTATAGAAAAACCTTTAAGTACAATTATTGAATGTGTTGTAAAAATACTGCCAAAACAGGTGACCAAACTGACCTAGTTCTTACACATATTGACCTATGACGTCCATAAAGCACTGAGCAGGGCAGACTACATACTCATTGGGTACTGATGAAATACCAATGGCAGTTCTAAAAATGGTCAGACATGACATTGACCATGAAATTGCTTCCATTGCAAATGCATAAATGACTCATCCTTCCCAGCAAGTCCAAGTTACTGCAATAATAATATGGAAGAAGAAGGACCCAAAAGAAGAACCTTCATCATATTACCAATTTCCCTGCTTAATGTGATATCTCACATCTTTGAAAGACTGATAGTAGACCAAATTATGAGACAAGCAAACAAAACAGGAGCAATACCATCATTGGCTCACAGTTTTCATCCTGGACACAGCTGTGAGACTGTTATACTCCAAATAATTGACATTGTTGTTACAGCCTTTGATGAGAGTAACATTGTCCTGATAGTAACACTCAACCTGTCAGCAGCATTCAATACCATAGGCATAGATAGAAATAGACTAATAAATAAACTACAGAATTAAGTCAGCATTGTCATAGAAGATGCAGCTCTGAAGCTTCCAATGTTATACAATTATTATTCTTTAAATTGACATTATTTTGTTCATCTTGTAAAATAAAACATTTATGTCTATTTCACTCTCTGACAAGTTATTCTTTACTTTTAATAAAATTTTTATATTACTCTTTGACTTTGTCTTTTTTAATATGACATGTTAAAAAGTATAAAATGTCAACTCTAAATTTACCAATATAACTTCTCTAATTCTAATATGAGTGGGGCCCACATATATTTCACTCCCTTATTCTGCGGTTTGTGACATGGTACACAAAAATTAATTACTGATTACTAAGAAAAATTTCATTATAATGTATGTGACATTGTCATCGTCCTTGACCCTGTGTCTGTGAATATAATTTACATTTGAAAATGTGTGAGTAACTTAATTCGCCGTATACCTACATCAAGATCAAAATTTGCTGCTTCCAGATAAAATTGTGATTGTATTAAATCAGTACCACAAATTTCTGAAAATTGATTTATAAGATCTTGATGATCACCTTCCATGAAAAGTATATGAAAATATCAATGCATTGAAAAAGCCGCAGCTGCTTAGTAACATAGTTCAAACAAAAATATGATTTTATAGGGGTTTGGATCAACTTGTAGTATTACAAGTACGTTAAACAAAATTTTTAGACGATATTACATGAAAACTTGATAAGTAAAGTTGGAATATACTAATTTCGTGCAACACACAATATAAAAATTAGTCTACTTTCCCCGCTCAAAATAGCACCAATGTCTACTCCATTTTCCTTCCAAAAACACGTATGAAAAGTAAACTTGTTCATATACACTTTTCATGCGTATTAATTTTAACGCACAATGTAATTGTCAAGCATCAACTCTTTTATCTATCTGAAAACGATGGACTTATATATTACTACATTTAATAATATAAAAGCATATGGTGAAAACGAACTATATATAATTCTGATAATGTTACGTAGCCTACATTTTAAATTTGTGCATATAATGTATGAAGTATAACCCACAACTTAATGGTTTATGTACTAAAGTTTGTTATGCGTTATTGTGTATGTACTTTAAAATGCTAACGTCGAATGTCCTGCAAATGGCTATATTAAAATATACATATTAAGTATGTATAACTCTTTCAAAATATGCTTTTTATAAAACATTGTTGAAAATGAGGTAACATGTAACTAAAATCAATAGAGATTTATAATATTGTATAGACTATATAACAATATCACATGTGCAAATCAAAATGAATATTTTCAATAATATTTAGTAATTTAAAAAGTTGTTCATGTATACAATTGACCTATTATATATATGTTATATTTACATAAACGATTTTAAAAAGTCTAGACGTAAAACATAAAAAAGATGACATATTAAAAAAATTAATATATATGCGTGTATAATTAAATAAGCTATATTCAATATCTAAATATTATTTATTTAACTACTTCAATATAAAAAATAATATTTGATTTTAGAAAAAAATTCTGGAACGTACTTTTAATTAAAATAGCTACAATGTATATTGTAGAATTCATAAAAAAATATAACATACAGCTTAAATTATAATTATGTAAATATATAATTACTTGAACGATAGGTTTGCGGAATTAATTTTAAAAATTCGATGGTATCGAAAATTTATAAATAAACTAGGTATACAAAATCACCGCATTGTTTGTCGATCTGAAGCAAATAAAGTTTAAATACAAGTAACTGTATATATTGACAAATACAAGATAGGCTATAACTGGATCAAGAAATGGTAAAATTTTCTGTACATTTTCCAAAAATGATATCCCTTCATAAACTTACTTAGACAATATATAGTTACGTTTAAAAAATAAACATTAAGATCAAAATATTAGTCTAATATTTAGTTTGATTTAATTTTATCTACACTTTTTTATTGATATTTTATAAAATGCAAAATTTTCCAAATATAATATTCAACAATATATTTAGTTAGGCAATATATATAGTTATTTAAAAAATATGCATCAAAATATTAAGTTTTTCTTTAATATTATTTACACATCTTAATTGATATTTTATAAAATGCGGAATGTTCCAAATATTAAATTCAGTCATAAACTTAACTACTTAGACAATATACAATAGGTATATAGTTATGTTTAAAAATATTAGTTTAATATTTAGTTTGATTTAATATTATAAGATAAAAACATAATATAGAAATAATATGGACAAATACGATATAAATCGTGAACAAACTTTAAACAACCAAAACCAGCGTAATCAAAATGGTTTCTTTATTAAAATAAATTAACTCAGATTGTTAGCGTTTAGATAATGGTTAGTATTACAACGTTTCCCGTAATAATTAAGTTATATAACGGTAATTATAATAAATAAGTAAATAATAAAAACACCACTACAAATATCCTATAACTTATAAGTGTACACTCAACTAGATTTTTCAAATAATGCATAACATTCGTCGATATTGACAATTACATACATATCTATACTGTCACCAACCATGGGATTATTTTAGAATTAGCTCCGTTGTATTTGGAATAATTTGACAAACTTTATCACTTTATTCTGATTAACTGAGTTCGATATATTTATTAAAATTATGGCAAGAAATCTATCAATTAAAACGAATAACCAACTAAGAAATTAAACAATAAAAAAACATGTTTAGTAAGCAAAAAATGCGTAATAGTATATTTCTCAGAATGCTTGAAAGGAAGTCAGTAAAATCAATTATCCGCGTTTAGAATCCCACTCGTATGTGCTGAATGATTTCGAAAATCGCTAAAAATAAAATAAATATAAAATATAAGTTAATACATTTCAAATAACTGAAACATTTAACTAAATAATTTAACGTTCCTTAAACGTTATGTATACGTTATAATGTTTAAATAAATATTCTTTCGAAATGTTATACTAACGTTTAAATCAGTCTTAAAACAAACGTCAGTATGCTAAGGGGGTATATAGTATATATGACATAAAATAGATTCACAATGTTCAATGTAACAAAATTTTGAAATAAGTTATGATACACAAAATATAAAATACTATGGCTATTATATATAGATTGTACGGAAAAAATAACCCGGTTTGATGAGAAATATCCTAGTCAGGAATTCTTTTTTTAAATAGAGCATAAAAAATACATTTCTATGAAAAATTCGCAATGCGATATAAAATCGCAGGAGTGGCAGTACTGCATATAGTATGCATAGACACTATGATATACAATTATATTATAAAGTATCAGTATAAGATAGCACAACATAATTCTTAAATAAACCTTGAATACAATGCTCGGTCTTTTTCTGTTAAATAATAACCACTTATAAATATAACACGCAATATGAAGAAGAAAAAAAATGCATGGTTTGAAATTATAGAGTATGTTCGAGAATATCTAAATTGACCACCCTGTTACCTCGAATCTGGTCCGCGTGATATTATGCCATATTGTATTATAAAAAATAATATTATAAATTATTAATGCGAGGCTTTGTTATTATCATTCGTACGAAAAACAAACAATAAATGAGAGACACAGGCATAACATTACACACTTGATTTGGCAGCTTCAACAAGATATATTAAATGTATTATTGACAATATATGTACGGTTTGAACTATTATGGTTAATTCACATACGATTGTACGAACTTTTAGACGAAATTATTTGTGTACCAAAACTCAGATGAAGCTACATTAGACATTCCTCTCCCCACCCCTAGTATGTTTTGTTAGTATGGACTTCATTTTAAAAACTTAAATCATTTCTTCTGTCGAATAATAAATACTTGTATTTTGATTCGGATTAAATATTATATTAAATGATATTAATGTTTGTAATTCGTTTAAAATGTATTATCATATGCTATTATTATAAATAATATACCTAAACCATTATAACAAAAGTGTTTTGTGAACGTAATGTGCATCTGTATGTAAAAATATTAAACTACATTGGTGCATTAACTAGAAAAAATTCACAATCGGTCAAATTATTATCTAAAATAGATCTCAGTGTCGGATCATTCAAATTTTGTATTTTTTGTCTATTCTATCCTCAGAAAAATTCTTTTAACATAATCAAATTAAGAGCAGTGGTAGAATAAATAAGTTGTGAATATATATCAATGGATGAAGGTGAATTATCAAAACATACCTGATCCACACACAACGAAAAGAAAAATTCCCAAAAGCCATGGAGCAACTGGTGATTTTTCCTCCTGTGCTTTCTAAAATAAAGAATAATCAATTGTTGTAAGGCGGAATGATGTAATCAAGACAGAAAATGAAGTAACAACAGATGTTTGGCATTTAGAAATATGCAACAATTGTCAATTTGTTATACTACGCCAGGGCGAATTGTTATATGGGCGAAATGGCGGGGCGCCTGTCATTTAGTCACTCTACCGCAGCAGCCAATAGAGTAAGGGCTAATCGGCGCTCAGGCGATTTCCTTATGAGCGCATTGTCACGAGGGCGAATGCTACCTCGGCGCAATACACAAGGGCGAATTTTCAAGGAAACGCATATAGCCTACATGAGATATTTTCGTTTCGGCGAACCTAACTAAAACGAATTGCCACATTTTGACAAAATCTTGCTAATAATAAACGTAACTTGGATTGAAGTCAATACCAATTATTATAAAAAGTTTCCCAATAGAATTTACATAGGCGATATATGCTTTGGTATTACATTTAACACTCATGTTAATAATAGACTTGTTAGGTATAGCCTTATAGCTCGTTTATAGCTAATATGTTAACTCGTCATGAGAAATTAGTTCATTTCAGAAAACTTAAATGCGCTATTTTTTGTAAACTGTTCATTGTTAAAAATAAATGCTCACGCAAAATAGTGAGTGGGTTTAAACAAAAATTTTCTCTCACAACAAAGCTGCGCTTAACTTATTTATATTCTACTCAACAGTTAAATACGACACAAAACAAACTCTTCCAAATATATAAAACGAGAAAACAAATAGTAGTTCAGTTGCGAAAGTACGATTATGGGCTGAGGTATGTTTGTAGTAAATACAATGTTTTATTGCAGTTTTTAAATCAAATCAAAAGGATGCCACTTTGACACCCTTGAGGAATTTGAAAAAATCAATAATAAATATCTGAGAATCTCTCCTAATTGGTCCAAATAGTAATGATAACATAATTTTTATATCAATAATTTAAAAGATATTCTAAATAATAGATTACATATTATCTGACGATTTCAATTCACTCTGTTGAAAATGGAAACATACATATTCAAAATATAACGCCAAAATTAGAAATTAAATAAAAATGGTATGATCATAATACATCACTTGAAAATTACATATTTAGTAAATCAATATTCATTTAAATAAGATGTAATTTAAAATTCCAAACAGTATAACATTAAAAATATCTAGATAAACGTATCATGTACTTCAATAAATTAAAGATGGCGTCCAGACTTTAAAAAAAGTAATTACGCGAAAACGACACATATTCTAAATATCAATATACATTTTAAACAGCATAATAGGAATAACTATAATGCATTTATTTAACGATCGATATATAAATGTTCATAATAATAATTGGCTGCTATTAAATTGACTGATATAAAATCTTTTATACAATCTACGTAATTTAATAGCAGTTAATTAGATTTATGGAAATGCCTTGTTACTGTTATAAGGCTGCTTCAATTTGTGTATTTATTGTGGCCGAGAAGGTCTCTTATATATAAAACAGTGTTTATATTACTAAAACATGTGTTTATCACTATAAATTTTATGTTAGTAAAAAATACTAGACCAGCGTTCCTTTCTTTAGGAATGTCTATTACAAATTTGCTTTACTATTTGTTACAAGAGATACCATGAACTAAAACAAAAAAGTATAATATTCCCATAAATAATTTATACTTTTATGTTTAGTATGATTATTATTTAAATATATTATTCACACAATATTGTCCAATTTTTCTGGATGGCATACACTCTAGTCAAGTTCGCCCAAACGAAAATAGCCCCTATGAACATACGCTCCCATGAAAAGTTGCCATTAAGAATATTGCCCTGGTAGCTCCCATCCTCGTGACAATGCGCCCACAAAGAAATCGCCTGAGCGCCTATTAGCCCTTGCGCAATCCGCTGCTGAGATAAAGTGACCAAATGACAGTTGACAATGCAGTTTCGCCCATATGACAATTCGCCATGGCATAGTAGAACCTTCCAATTAAGTTTAATGTATAACAACTATAATTATAAAAGTTTGGAGAAAAAATAATTATATGTGAAATATAACTATGGCTTACTAGCAGCCTACTTCAACAAAATTGAAAGAGACAAAGTCAAGTTTTCAAATTGATTGTTGTCATTATATAAAACATGTTAATTGTGTTTTTCATAACAACTTCTATTTCAAATTTTCAGGTTGAAAAGAAAAGAGGAAGAAATAATGTGAACTTATAGGAAAATTATTTTATAATTTTTAAAATAATTTTTATGTTTTAATTTCTTCAAAATATTCCTTGATTTATCAGGTTGGGGAATGGTTTGTTACTGTGGTCCCTACAGTACAATAATGTGATTATTAAATGTAATAACAAATTCTGTAAAATATTGGCAGCTACTCATATTTTTGTTTGATCTAAGTTATACCCAGCAAACACAAGACCTCCACAGAGTGTGGAGAAATTAGAAATAAATATTTATTGATCCATATTCCTTTTGATACAGTTATGAGGATTAATCTAATTGAAAGAAAATACGAACTATAATTATTAGTTTAAAATCCAACAGCATTGTAATATATGCTTTTTCTTAAAAAGTGCTGTATAGTCAAAATACTTATCCATGGACATATTTTGTAAGAGTTTGCTGTGTGAATGGAGGGCAATTTTACACCCCCTTGGAAAAATAAATTGCCTATCATCTGATTAAGCTAAAATGTTGTATACAGATACCTTCTAAAGACTTGTCAAGCTATTTTTATTAAAAAAATTAATCAATTAGTATCATTTTTGTGAACTTATAGTGTCATAAACTCCAGTTTAAGAAAACAATTGGAAATAACCATATATGCTATATAATTACCCATATATGCTATAACTTTTGTTTAATGCAACCAATTGAGTTAATTATTTTCCCATCTAATTCCAGATCACAATATCTATAATAGCATTGTATATTTTATTGTTATATTACTCATATAAATAAGCTATACATATTACAAATGCTATTTGAGTAATATTTTAAATTGTTGGTTATTTTAATAAATAATTCTATTATTTAAGTTAAATGTATAGTAGCAATAAACTTATTTTTCTATTAATGTAGCAAGTTTTAGCTCCTAATATCATTGGGAAGTAACAAAACCTTGTAGGTTTAAAAAATAGTTTAACAATAAAACAATTTTATCTGGTATGTTAAAACATTATAAATCATATTTATTAGATTAAAGTATTTTTGCCACTTAGTAAAAAAATCAGGGTCATACATTACATAATTCCATCTAAAACATTATTTATTTTTAAAAAAATGGTATATCTCCCCCCTCCACATACAAAGGGTCAACAGTGTTCAAAAACAACAATTATTACTACCAGAATTTTAAACAGAATCTTTTGGTATATGAGTGGTCATGATCAGTCAATATCTTCTGGCTATAAATAATTGATTTTTCAATTTACTCATATATTTTTGAAACATAATGTTTTTTTATTTATCATTTTTTATTTAAAATAACAGGTATTTTTAAAGTTTGTATGCAGAAAGTAAACTGAATTGTTTTATGTGATAAAATTTCTAAAAGTATTAATAGTAGATTTTAGAAGTGAGCAGCAAGTTGACAAATATGAAAGTTTTACTTTTTTGTAGAATTCTGGAAGCAAAAAACGTAATCAGAATCCTTTCCAAAAAAAATTTGAGCTCTACACATATGCATCAGATAACCTAGTTTCAACCTGCTCAGATGTCCATTGGTAGGCTAGCATAGATATATATATATATATATATTATAGCCCTATATGTAAAAATATTATGTACAAATTAGAATAGACTATCTGTGTTACTCATATATGACAGTCTAGAAAATTACTAATATCTGTCAAATAATTGATCAGTGAACTGAATCTATAGTTAGATATACCAAGGCAAGTGAAGTCCACTTAGAGCTTAAGAATGGAATTTGTTGTAGTTAAAGATCATGCACACCATAATATGGTGTCTATGGGGAAGTGAATTATATGTGATGCAACCTTTGCTTCATTACTTGAAAAGTACAGTAAATGTACTCAATATGTATTTATAAAAGTAACTTATTTACCTATATATATTTATTTCATTATTTACATAAAATTGTCAATTCCATCTTGCTTTTATTGTTTTAAATAACACAAACTCAAAATTAAAACCTAATAACTGCTTTATATCTTGAGTAAGAGCAGAATAAGACAGCTTAACCTTACCAGTTTGAAATATTAAATAAAGTGTGAAAGCTGTATTAAACACAACATATTCCCTTATTAATAATAAGCACATCTTCATACAGAATGGATTTGGGTAATGAAATTTTCAAGAAATCCAATTTTGTATCATACTAATGACATGTATTAAAATTTGTTGAAACATAAGCATATTTTTAATAAATATCTTTTATGGGAAATAAGATATGTATTCAGTCACAAATGTCAATAGGTTGCCTTCAGTTCTCTGATAGCACTAATATCACTATTAATGTTTTGGCATGTGTTTATGTCACTATTTCACAGAATTTGTTATTACATTTAATGGAGTGTAGGGACTACAGTAACCAGCCATTCTCTGACCTGAAAAATCAAGGAATCAATCTGAAAATTATAAATAGAAGTTGTTATGAAGAACACAAGTTTTTATAATGTGTTTATAATGTGTTAAATAATGATGAAAATCAATGTGAAAACTTGACTTTGTTTATTTCTTTTAATTTTGTCATTATAATATTAATAACTTAAATTAATAAACAAAATCCAAAACAAAAAAAACACAAAAGAATTAAAGGGATTAATTTATATCTGTCATCTGTTGGCAACTAAGCTGACTAGTTGTGGACATTTAAAAAGTCCTTAAATGTCTGACAAGTTCTGGACTTTTGACTATTTGCAAAGTGCCCAATTGGTTGGGTTGTATGCCAACTAGTCCCTGACTTTAGACTATTTGTGAAGTCCCCAATCGGTCAGTTTGTTTGCTAACCAGTCCTAGACTGGTCAGGGTTCTTAAATGGTCACCAACGGTAATACTAACCCTTAATAAAAAAATAATATTAGAAATTAAAAAATATATTTCTAATTAGGGCTTCTTTTGAAATTTTTTTTTGTGAAAATCTGTACTAATGCAATTATTAGAGAAAATATTTTCTTAGAAATGTTATAAATAATATTGTTCATGTCAGACTCAGTAACTATAAATTTATATAAAATTCGGAAAAATGTGCATCAATATAAAATTGACTGAAATAGATAAAAGTTTCAATAGTTACTTTATCAATATTTCATAATAATGATCAGCATATTGCTTATAAATTTAATATTTTAGAACTTTTATTTAGAGTGGAGAGGATTGTAGCACTCATCAGGTTAAGGGTGATGTGGCACTGCAAATGTTGTCATTGAAAAGTTTCCCTGGCCCTGGGAAATAATATTAAATAAATTTGCAAAACATACCAAACTTTTAGGGACATTCCCTCGGTTTCCAACATTTTTCGAAGCTTTATCATTAGCAAGACGCATACGTTGTTTGGGAGCCATTATATACTTTTGATATATTATAAAGACGTCACAAGTAAGTAAACAGCTGAGAAAAAGTGAAACTGCCCTGTTGTTAAATAAATAATTCCAATAGCTTAACATAACAAACTCAATATGCTTCTTTTAAACTGTCATGGGTAAATTTTCAGTGTATTAACATTATATGTAATACACTTTAAGTATAATTAGTTTTTTAGTATATAATTATGTCTTATCTGAAAATAGGAACAAAATTGATGTACCTATTTCCTGTCTATAGATAAATGGAATTTTTTGTATTAGACATATAACTTCAGAAATTATTATTTCTTCTAAAATTGATCTATTTTATTATATTTAGCTTCAATGTACAATTATTGTATACACATAATAAACATTAAAAATTATTGTATGAAAAGAATTTATAAGTTTGATTAAATTAAAAATTACAATGTAATTAATTTAATAAAAAAAATTAAGAAATATTAATAAATAATTGTCAAGAAATTGTCTCCCGCTATTTGTCAAACTACTTTTTTTTTGCAAATTGTAGATTACTGCCTGGAAAACCAAACTTCCTATCATCCGATTAAGCTGAAATTTGGTAAACGGATATCTGCTAAAAAATTGTCAAGCGAATTTTATTACCTTTTTTTAATCAATTGGCATCATTTTTATGTTTTACGTATTAATGTATTACGTTTTATGTATTACGACATAAACTCTAGTTAGGAAAATAACCATATATGCTATTGTTGTTCAATGCAACCAATTGACTTGATTCTTTTTGTATCTGATTCCAGATCACAAGATCTATATTTTTATATATACTTATATAAATAAGCTAGAAGTAGTATAAATAATATTTGAGTATTATTTTAAATAACTCGTTATTTTAATAATTAATTTTATTATTCACTTGGACTTTCCATCATAATGTCCACTATAGACGACATTACCAAGCTCAGTAATACCGACCTAACTAACCTATCCAAGGCTAA